>CAJNDS010002191.1:191195-192433 GCA_905221605.1 Symbiodinium natans | reverse complement strand
ACTTGGGTTTTTTGCCTGACGGCAAAATGGGGGTGCGAAGCACTCTCTGCTTGGCATCAAATCAGGGGGCCACATGGATTACATGGCCCCATTACCTACGACGGAGCTAAGTATGGCCGAAATTTCGGGCGCGGCATGGTGTTCTAGGGCCATAGGGCCATAGGGCCAGATTAACAAACCTGTCGGCAGTCTCATCAAGAGTCTCATATTGCCCAGCAGCGTCAGCAGATCCTCAGCAGAAGATCATCAGCAGCATCATCATCATCATCATCATCATCATACCATCATCATCATCATCATCATCATCATCATCATATCAGATCATAGCATATCATATATCATCACATCGTGTCATTGTATCATCATCATCATCATCATCATCATCATCATCATCATCATCATCATCAATCATCGTCGTCATCATCATCCTGCCAGGTCCTGAGTCCTGAGCCCTGGCATCTTGGCAGTCCGGCTTCCCGGCACGCGGTCCTGGCCTGGCATTGCCGCCGCATTGCCTGGCATTGGCATCAATCATAATCGCATCATCGCATCGCATCATGAATCATTATGCATTGTGAAGTATGAATCATCAATCATCAGTCATCAATCATTCATTCAGTCATGACTCATGACATGAGATCATGATGAGCCACGAGTCATGAGTCATGAGTCATGAGATCATCATGAATCAGGAACCATGAATCAGTCACAGTCACAGCCACAGTCACGGCAGTCACGTGAGTCATTGCGGCCGCCGCAACCCATCGGCCACAAACACGGGTCATGAACAATGAAAAACTGCCTTGGTTTCCTTTCAGCTTTGTTCGCGTCGAATCTTCAAACACACTCAGCCCATCTTTCTTTCTGCTGTTTGGCTTGACGTGCATTTTTTCCTGTTTGCAGAAAAGGCTGAAACAAAACCACCAGCAATGAAACAGGACTTCAAAGAACTTGGTCTGTGTTTTTCAGCTGTCCTGGCTTGACACATGCAGGCCACACCATACTTGAGATGCAAATTGGAGATGCTTTTTTGCTACGTTTTTTAAAGCAAATTGTTTTTAAAATTTCAAACATGAAAAAACGTTTAAAACACAGAAAAAAACTGGTTTCGAAGCATTTCAAAGTCTGCAATATGAATAATAATTTTGGAATGCCTTGTTTAGAAACAAAATCGCTCTGAACAAACTTGCCTGAAAAACAAAATCAAAAAAAACGTTAATTAATTTTTGTTCAATTTT
>CAJNDS010002191.1:141195-186195 GCA_905221605.1 Symbiodinium natans | reverse complement strand
GGAGCCTCTCTCCACAGGACAGTGGACATGCACAAGTGGGGTGTGAAACCCGGCTTAGCTGAAGCATGTTTTATTTTAAGAGCAGGCAGGGGCAGATTGCTGAACTCCAGTTTTTAAGATACCAAAAAAACAATGTCGACAAGCCAAGGACACTGGACGATTTGCTCCAGTTTCGGCGTCTAGTTTCAAAGGCGGTTGCCGACGGCCGTATCAAGCCCACAGACTTGGATCCGTTCGATCCTGCGGATGTTGTCAAGGGCCCATCGATGTACTCCGTAACGGAACAATACATCAAAGTTCTGACAAGGCGAGCCGGTAATGTCAGCTGGGCACTCATGAAGCATCCCAAGGGCATAAGTTGTGACCTCTTCATCACACATGCATGGGCCGAAGGCATTTTCGAGTTTGTGGACAAAGTTTCCAACTCTTGGCCAACTGGTGCAAATGCTGCTTATGTTTGTTTTCTCTCCAATCCACAGAATTTGGACATCGGGGACCTGATCACGTCTCCCTCTGAGTCACCCTTTGCCAAAGCTCTCACCGCAGCAAAGGAAATGCTGGTCGTCCCCAACAAGACAACATCCATCTACACACGAGTCTGGTGCGTGTACGAAGCTTTTTTAGCCTTCCGCCTGGAGAAACCGATCCGTACTGCCCTGTCGCCAATCCCACACTTCTGGCCCCGAGTGCTCCGTACCGTTTTTGCTGGCATGGCCTTCCACGGATTAGGCTTCCTGATCATGAGCCAGGCGACCACAGACTCGGCGGATCAGATCAAGCGTGTGGAACAGGTTGGGCTTTTCAGTGGCCTGGCTTGCCTCATCTTCCTCACCTTCTTGTACAAGACCAACAGGCATGACTGGAAACTGCTCCAGGTGGCTATATATGTCTGCGGTGCGGTGTTTGCCATGTATCGCATAAGCCTATCATATCGGAAGGGTTTCAAGAGGTCAAACAACATGATCTTCATGACCGTGGCAGTTTTCTTCATGGCCGGACTAGAAATGGATCGCTTGCTGGCTTTGGACGGAAGGCGACAGACCAGCCAGCTAAAGTCTGGCTTTGAGGGCATCGAGGCTGCTAAGAGCGCCAACGCCGCCGACGCGGAGCGGATCCGCAAGGACTGATTCTGGATACTCGTTGGGTAAGTTGGGCAGAGGGTTCAGAGGTTTTCACATGGTTTCAGATCGTCAGGTCCCTGTCAGCGTCCCCCCCACGAGAAATGAGCTCGCAAGTGCTTCAAAGCAGAGCTCTTTCCCAGATCACTAGGAGATCCGGGCTATCGAGGGCCAGGAGCGTGAGGTGGACCATGCCGTGCGGGTGCTATTGGACATGAATGTGTTCGCCAAGGACCTCCAGGAGATCACGCGGCGCACCGGGGCCCTTGGGGACATCTCAACTTGGAGCCGCAGCCTCTTTGTTCTCAGTGTACTCTGGTGGGTCACCAATACAAACCAGATCTGGATTGGCCGAATCTTGCGCCATGACTACGAGGAGATGGCAGATGGGCTGCGCTGGTTGGTGTTTGTGGGAGCTGCCTTGGAGGCAGTGACCTTCTACACGCTCTTTGTTTTTGGGCCTGCTCATCGGAAGGCCTTTGCAGAAAGACTTGAGGCCCTCGTGGTCGTGCCTGTTGTACTAACGTACAGCGGCCTCTTCCAAGGCCCATCTTATGAAGTCTTCTACGTGTTTGGTGTGAACTCCGTGATCGTTTTGCTGGCAGCAGCCGGACCTGGACGTGTGGCTCAGGTTCCTGTAGTCGGTGCCCCGATCGTTCGTGCCCTGTTTGGTCGCAATCCATTCAAGGCAGCCATCATAGCCGGCATAGCACATAAAGGCGAGTTGCATGAATCGCCTTCGGGGAAGGTCAGCAAGCAACAGGAGGAGGAGGAGGATTTGGTTGAAGTGTGACTTGGGGGCCATTTTTGGGCATTCCGTTCCCACCCCGTCTTTTCGAAACCAAGGCACACCCCGACAGCAAAGCTGCGCGGTGTCACTCGGCAAAGTGCTTGCCGTGTATTTTGAGTCTCGAAACGGTTTGTGTTTGTTTGACTTGGGTTCGCTTCCGCGCAACGTGCAAAAATGTTGTCATCGGATGTTGCTGAGTCGGAGTGCTTTTCGAGGACTGGTAATCGCTAACATCTTCTTATGTAGGTCCTAGGTGTTTCGAGGGACTTGGTAGAACAACACACGAGCAGCATCGCAGCAAGCGTGAGCGCAAGCGACAGCGCGGACATTTCAGCTCGAGATGGCTGGGTGTACACAGATGTCTTGATGGCGGATTGGTTGGATTGATAACGTTGCTGCCAGGATGCCCAGTTTTTACATGCATCGTGCGGCAAGATTCTGTCACTTTGCAGTGGTCCAGTGCGCCTTACTTCCGGCAGAGTTCTTGAAGGCAATTCATCCATGCCGACCGTGAAGGTGGAACCGAAGGCCCCCAGCTGGTGGTGTGCATCGAGTGCTTCGGCCGTTGGAGTAGAGTGGCAGCACCGCAGCCAGGTGTGGTTCTCGACAGAGAGAACCTTTATTCATTGGGCCGCTTGGAAGCCTTTCAGTTCACCCGTGCTGCTTGTGCTGCCGTCCCGCAAATGCTTGAATTGGCAGCGTTGCCGCGTTGAGGCGAAGCTGTCGACAGTTTTTGCGGCAACCGCTGCTGTGCCTGGCTTGGACTGAATGTGTTGGTGGTTGTGGACTGCCTGAGCATCTTATGACCGCATCTTCTGAACTACTTGTTCCTTTGTCTAAGGTCATGATTGCCTCTTCTTCATCCGCTGCAACAGATCTCTGCGGCCTTGTGGCCACTTGCCATATCAAAGTATTGTCCCTTCGCTGTTACCTCCAGACATTCAGCAAACTCAGGTTGGATTTGCCTCTTTAACGCTGCTCTTCCATGCGTGCACCAAGCAATGGAAGAGGAACCGCATCTTCAAATCTGGGGGTTTCTGGGCATCAAATTCTGGGGCCGTGCTTCTGTGATTTGGCTCCATGCACTGTCAGCTCCATTGCCAAGGCACGCAGCACGTCCGAGTTGAGGACTGATGTTGGTCGCTCTAGGTTGTCTTTTGTGCAGCGACCAGCAGCCAAGAGCGAGCGAGGAAGTCCTCCCCTACCAAGGCGTGCAGTCGGTCATATTTCTACAGTAGGGGATAGCAGAAAATGCTCAGGAGTTTGCGGACCGCTTTGGTGCCATACTTCTGGCCTGCTCCTTGACCACTGTTGTCTTCGGGCTTGTTGCCGGCAGCTCGGATTTCGGAGCTTCAGCGAAGGCCTAGAATATCGGGGAAGCATGGATTCCTAGAGCTTCTGAAGGCGATCCCTGCCATGGGCCTCTAGCGCCTGGCGACCTCGCACCCAGGATCGCTTGCGTAGATAGCAACATGTCGCAAACGGCGGGCTCCAAAACAAACCGGGGCTCCTGTTGTGACTTTGTGATGTCTGCACTTGAGCTGTTCGGCAACGGTTCGCAGCCACATGTGATTGTTGTTCGCAGCTTTTGCTGTGCTTTTAGACCTGTCGATCAGACTTCGCATGCCTCAGATGTGAAGGGGTGAGTACACCCTCCGTAATTACCAGAGTAGCAACCAACGCCTCAACACCTAAAAACCCTACAAAAAATAAGGGTTGCCAGAGTGCACGGAAAACCACAGAGGGACGACAGGGCGGGCTCTGTGCGGCCCTTCGCAAAGATGGAGGCCCAGGACATGGGCGGCGCCGTCCAGGCGCATGTGCCCGGCTCGGCTTCGAGGCTCCGAAAAAAACGGGGGAATGTGTCCAACCTGTCCTAGCCGAGGATGTGGGTCCTGTGATGCCTGCGCAGCCATGCCGAAGTCCCGGATTCTTAGGCATGGCTGCAGCAGTGCAGGCAAAAAAACTCGCCGCTTGAGCTCTTGAGCAACATGCTTTCCCAGGTTACGACCCAAAAGCGCACAAGATGGCCACCGATTACGTAGGTGCTCTGGCTCTGATTCTTGCTCATCTCCACTTGCAGATGTCCAGTCCTTATTGTGGGTTTCCGACCTGCAGATGGAGACTGGAAGACTTTCTGGGACTTTTTGCCTGACAAGGCCTCGCGACATGTTGGGTTCAGCATGCTACATAGCCACACACGTGTAGAAGCATGCAGGGGGTCTTCTTCTGAAAAACTGCCTGTGCGCATGCAGCTTCATGCAACCACAAATGCCGAGTGCTTTCCTGCTGTCGAATATGCTCACAGAGAGCGTCCGTTCTAAAGATCAGGAGGAGCCTTTCCTCTTCGCGACGGATGGCAGACGTCCGCTGACCTTCAAAGAGCTCAAGGCCTTGGATGGCCTTGACCACCCTTTGGCTTCCAAGTTCCCGATTGCGCAACAGCGGGCTTGGCTTCTTGGCTTCTGTGCGTGGTCTCCGGCTCTGTGCGGCTTTGCAAGAGGCCTTCATCATTGACGAAAGAAATGATATCCCAGGAATGGGTCGAGAGGAACTCGTTTCTCTTTTCAGCAGGTTCTGTACTTGAAGTTACGTACACTATCATGTCGGGCATATACGATGCTTGCAGGACCGCCTGTGCCTAGTTTTTCCAACTGGGCCAGAGCTCGCAGTCGCTTACTTGGCAGATGCCCGAGTAAACCAACTTAAGGTGCATTGATAAACTGGCTGGTTGCGATGTGTTGCGATCGGACCTTTGCTGAGGCCTTCGCAGTTCGCTGCACGGTCGCGCCATTAAATCTTTATCTGCGTGCAGTGGGGCTTAGTGGTTCGTGTAGTGAGAGCCTCGGGAAGCATCGAACCGCTAGAGCCGGCTGCTCAGGCAGACGAGTTTGATTTCGAGTATGATGACTTGCCGTGCAAGGCTGGGGCAAATCTGTCGAAGTGCCGCGTGTTGAATGTTGAGCGTTCCAGGCATCTCAAGGCTTCGCTGATCTACTCTTTTGTGTAAAAAACCCTGAGTTCAGGGTCTCGTTGTTCAAAAAGCAGATGGTCTGGATGCCGATGACAAAGCGGCCATGCACTCGGAACCCAAGTGACAATCATGCTGCCCTTACAGTCTCTGACATTGTGTGTGTGTGTGTCCTCAGGCAACTACCATTGCAGTCGCACAGGCACACGTCGACACGTTGCCATTTTTACCGTACTTCACGTAATTTCACGTACTACGGTCACTGCTTTGTTTCGACTGAGAACAGGCTCGCAAAAAGAAGATCCAAATAATTCTTCAACTGATCCCGTCGTTCTGTCCTCAGTCAGGGGTGCATGTGGTAGGTCGCAGGTCCTTTGCTGAGAACTCATAGCTATGCAGCTGACCAATGTCAAAGTTCCGCAAGATCCAAACGGCTCCAAACAGCTCAGACCCTGCGACTCAGGCCAGAGGTGGCAGGTCTGTTTGCAATCGAAAAGCATGCGGCCGGAAAGCCTTTGACGGGTGACAAGCACAGACCTTGGTGTGCAGAGAGAGACAACCGGGAGAGCATGCTGTTCTGCACCTGCGCGCAGCTGTAGGCTAGGTCCCCCGCTGGAGACAGTGAAGCGGGAACATGCTCACCACCCAGACAGCATTGCTTTCAGGTTCAGTTTGCATCCAATCCATGCCGCAGGCAAACATGCTGCTGGGATGCCAAGGTATGCCTGGTGTTGCACACCTCGGGCACAACGAAGAAGCCGAAGATCGTGCCGATCACGCTTCGGACTCATGGGTGTGAGCAGAATCCAGCAAGAGTGCAGATTCAAGTGCAGATGTTGCAGAATCCGCCTTGCAGATCAGCCTTTGCATAGCAAATTTCATGTTCAGTTAGGCATGAGAGCATGGCCATCGGCGGCATGTGCCATGCAGCCGCCAATTGCCTCGGCCCTGATGACGTCTTCATCAACACCATGCCGGTGACCTCAGCATGACTCAGCATGACCACGAGAGTCCTCACAGACGGGCCTTTGAGCTCGCGGCCTCTGAGCTCTCAGACTCTCAGATTCGGACTGCCGTGCGTGTAAGAGAGATTTTGCGTGCACCAGAGGCCGATGTTCCACATCGCGGGCTTGATGGAGAACCTGCTCATGTCAGCGCTCTTTGGTTGCAATACGTTGATGATGCTTGCATGTTGCGACCCGTCGGATGCCCAGCCTGGAGATGAGTGTGCTATGGAATCACTCTAATCTGGCTATGCCTGGCTTAGGTACAGTGGCGCCAAGTTTATTGCACTGCCGGGGCAGTACAAGGCTGAAACCTGAGTTGCATTGATGTTGTGGCACAATATCGGAAAATACTCCGAGCTTCTGCTGCAGTGTTCGAGGCCCACAGCTTCTTTGCGGCGATGGGCAAAGAGCCATTGCCAGATGCTGAGAGCTCTCAGCGTGCCCTCAGTGCGCAGGCATTCACGAGGCGTTCTCCTAGACTGCCTAGATGGCAAGAAGTCCCGGGAGAAGCAAGCCATGGATGTGGGGGGGAACAAACATGAGCTGTGCATGCAGATGCCATCCTGTGTCTGAGTGAACAGTGGGTCAATTGTTGCGAGGCCTACTTCGTACTCGGCGGTACCTGCCCACCACATGTCACTGATGGCTCTTGCCAAGGCATGGCAGTTCAGGTCTCTTGCCGTCCTGAACTAAGATGTTCATGTCATGTCTCTTGGGCAGGAGGCAAAAAGCTTCGAGCCAGAGACTCAAAGCTCAGCCTGTACTGCTGCATCGGATGCGCTGAACAATTTTCGTGTGCATTGTCTTGTGCAAGACTCGGCGTGCGACGTTGGGGGTTCCCAAGTCTTTCGTTTGGTGCGAGGTTTCATAAGGTGTTTGGAACGTGAGCTTGGGATGACCAGTTCCATGGTGGATCAGGTGTTCTTGTCCTGCCTGTGCATGGTGGAATGGTAGGGATGCGTGAGAATCTGTCAAATGCTCACGTCCATGTGCCTCGTGCGAGATGCTGCGATGTGCGCGACCGAGGAGCCCGCTGCGGGTGATCCGCAACGACTCTGCAGCGCTTTTGACGGGGCTCCCAGCATCCGGCTGTTTCGGCACCTGCACCGACGGCGCGTACAAACACAAAGTCACATGAACCCGGTTCTTTGGAGCCATTTCGTGCCTCATGGTTCCCTTCGTGCTGAGTAATACTGAGTTCAATACACAATACAGCGTCCAGCTGACCGATGCTACACCCTGAACCCCAAGCCCAAGCCCTAAACCCTAAACCCTAAACCCTAAAGCCAGGACGTATTGGTTTTGAGTCTAGCTTCGGGCTGGTAATGTTGATGGTAGGAGTAGGGGACGGATGAAAGTTCCAACAGGGGCCACTGTGGGTCTTCTTGAAACCGGTGTGTTTTTGAATGAAGCTGTGAGTTTGCATGGAAGCATCTGGCAGTGGGCGGTATGGCCAGTTGGGCAGAGTGCTGAGCACGGCCAGGCCAAGCCTCGCAGAGCAGATGGAGGAATTCTTCAAGGTGCCCGAGTCATGCAAGAGTTCCTGGTCAACCAATTTTTGCTTCAAGTACATATGGTTTCTCAGCTCGGTGTTTCCATGCGGAATGTTGTCAAATTTGCATGATGGTCAGGATGAAGCAGCTAGCCAGACGTGCAAGAGTGCATAAGGAGACCAGAAAAGCACCTATGCAGTCTGCCTCAGGCGACGGTGTTGCCGGCCTATTCCATGACTGAGGCAAAGTTGGCAGTATCACATGGTGATTCAGCTAAGATTGAAGTGATGGCAAGCCACCTTCTTCTGGTTCTAACAGGCCAACCCTCTCTGCTCCAACCCGCGGCGCGGTCCTCAGATTCTGTGTGTTTTCATGTTCGATCAGTTTTGCAAAGCCTGAAGGTCTGCCTGTTTTTTCGCGTAAATACCGGGTTTTGCAGAGTCTTGCAGCTGCACTCGGCTTGACAGGTATGGTGTCAGGAAACTGAAATCTGTCGGGCCGGCTGTGGGGCCGCAGCCTCAAGAGACTCCACGGCCAGGTTTCGGCCGAAGCTTGCAGTTGGCAGACCACAAATGGCAGTGGCTTGCAGGCCCGAGGTGGCGGTCATGGAAGGGTGGCCGGGCAACAAGCGCATGGGCCTGGGGGCTCAGAGTGGCTCAGAGCTCACATCTGTTGCATGTTGATTTGGTTCTCAGTTGTGTCCGGTATGTGTTGATGTTTACTTCCAGCTACACTTGTCCGTCCATACTCATCATCCATGTGCCAGACTCGGAAGCATCGCGGCTCCAAGCAAAAACGCTGTTCTGTGGGTTCTGTCTTGAGCAAGCTTAGAGAGCGGGCAACCTTGAAACATGCCCGTTCCCTGTGTTGGCATTCCAGCAGGGGTGCTTTGCAATGGGCCCAGATCTGAGCCAAGGACTCACTACCAAGGCCACGACAGCATGGACGGAGACGCTCAGTTGGCTCGGTCGAATCTCGACCACATGCACTCCAAAGAGCTTGGATGCTGTGAGTTCTGCCGCGATCCGTACCTCCAGTCAAGCCCGCTGCTGGCGTTTGGCATGCAACCTGCTGCTGGCCATGGCTTCAGCCAGAGTTCGGACAATCAGCTTCAACAGCGCCCTGGCATCGTGCCAATCCCAATGGATGACAGCAGTCTGCCTTCTGAGCGAGCCAAGACTTGTCATGCTGCGAGATGTGTACAGCTTCGGTAGCGCAGTCAGCGCATGTGAGGGTTGTAGCCAATGGCTAGGAGCCTTGGGCCTTTTGAAGGCCATGGCTCTGGAGCACGTGGCTGGCAACGTAGTTACCTACAGCAGTGCGGCAAGCGCATGCGCCAATTCCAGCCATTGGCTTTGGGCCCTAGACCTGTTGGATGTGATGGCGACAGAGATGGTGCAGCCGAATGTGATCACCTTTAGTACCGCCATCTGCGGGTGCGAGATGGAAGGCCAGTGGCAAGGTGCAGTGTGTTTGCTTCAAAAAATGCAAAATGGACAAAATGGACCATCGGCTCCGAATGTCGTCAGCTACAGCACTGCCATCAGCGCCTGTGGCAAGGGCGAGCAGTGGTTAGTGGCGTTGCAGCTTTTGGCCGACATGGATCGTGCAAAAGTCGCAGCAAACGTCGTGACTTTCAACAGCGCAATCACCGCTTGCGAGAGGTGCGGTGAGTGGGTGGTTGCCTTGAGCCTGCTGCATTCGATGATTTCCCGCGGGGTGAGGCCCAACGTGATCAGCTTCAGCAGTGCCATCAGTGCATGTGGGAGTGCCAGTAGGTGGGAAGAGGCTGTTCGGCTGCTGACTGCCATGGTGTACGCATTGCTGAGCCCGAATGTCGTCAGTTTCGGCAGTGTTGTCGATGCTTGTGAGAAGGCTCAGGAATGGGAAGCAGCATTGAGTTTCCTTGCGTTGATGAAGGCGGCTTTGCTGGTGCCGAATCTGATCAGCTTGAATTGTGGCCTCAGAGCCTGTGGAGGAGCACACCAGTGGCTGTATGTGCTGAGACTCTGGTCAGACATTATTGACGTGCAGCTTCAGCCGGATGCCATAAGCTTCCGTAGTGCTGTGAGTGCATGTGAATTAGCCGAGTGCACATTTTCGGGGAAGATAGGCGCTGGGCAGGGGCCAAGCTGGAAAAATGGACAACGTGCGTTTGCAGGAGGACGCGCACCCCCAACACGCCTCAGCCTCAAACCCACGGGAAGCCAGGCCCAGGCGAGGAGGGCGAGGTCTGCGTGCGCGGCCCTTGCGCCCCTCGGCCATGGAGAGGGTGGAGTGGGGGGGTCGGATGAAGGTGGTTTCGGGTGTCAGTGAGGCTGTGAGAGGTGCGAAGGCATAAGCTGCGGAGCGCCTTCCCATGGTTCAAGCGTATTCAAGGTCATGAAGGGCTACGAGATGAGGCCGCATATGGACAAGGCTAGGAGGGCCATGCAGGGTCGGGCAGCATGTGCGCTGTGCTTTCGTGCTCAGCTCTCGTCTCGAAACTCGCAACCTGGGAGGATCCGAACGAAGAAGCCTTCACGGACGGCTACATGAGGAGTGCCGCGCTTAAGATCGAGCTTAAGCGCGCTGTTGCGTGAAAGGGCCAAGCCGTCAAACCGTCAAGCCATGTGAAATCTTTGAAGCCTTTGAAGACTCCGAAGAGAGCAGGCGGTGACAAGGGCTGGGTGGATGAGGACGGATACCTCTACCTCATAGGCCTGAGCCGTCAGGTTAGCCGCCGATGCATTGAAAACTTGAGTAGAAGTTGCCTTGAACTGAGCGCATTGTACAATGTCGTGCACCATCGTGCGCCCTAGGCCGCTTCAAGGAACTCATCAACCGAGCGGGTGAGAAGGCTTCTGTGTGAGAAGTTTCTCACGAGTTTTTGCGCGCGAATGTTGCACACGACTACGACAAAACAGAAGCTTTGCTTTGTTTTCAGATCTCCCCGTTCGAAGTGGAGGATGCGCTTAGCCCTCGGCCGATCAATCGCCGCGTGCATCCTTGGTGACTTGTGAAGCCTGATGCACTTCCTCCTGTCATATCGGCCTCAGGGTCAGAAGACACGCCGATGTCAGCGATGTCCTTTGCTTCGCATGCTCCCAACTGAGAGCAAGAAAGATCTGCAGCTATGGCATACTGCATGCTGCATGCTGCAGGTGTGAAGTCCTTTGTTTGCACGTGTTGCGTTTGTTGTATCACGTTCAGGTCCTCACAGCATGCTTGGAGAATCGGTCGGCCGAGGGCTCGGCTCACATGTCGAGAAGTGCCAAACGGCATCCGAAAGACGCCTCCACCTGCTTCCTCTCTCCGAAAAGTTCACCAAGCCATTCCGAGCCCACCCAAGGTGTCGTGGTCATTCCCAAGGACGTGCAAGCGAAAGTCAAGAGAGACAGAGAGAGGGACATAGAGACAGACACAATCGGTTCGTTGCTTGAGGGTGGCCCCGCTCATCTGGGCACGGCATGGGAAGGGAAGGGAGGGGAAGGAAAGGAAAGGAATGTTAGGAAGACACAAGAAGCAAGAGACAAACCGAAACAGCAGAACAACGGCCGGAGAGCAATCTGCCCTTTTGTCTTCTTTGGCATGAGACTTCCTTCTGGAAGGAGGGCAAGTCCCTCAAGCTCTTTGATCTCCGACAGTGGCTCATGAAAGACAAGGCCCGCAATCCATCACTTGGTGTCGTCGAGGGTTGGACGCTACAAGATCCTGGCAGGTGCTGCAGGACAAATGGTGCCCGGAGGCGGGTTCTCTGAGGGAGGTTGCCCCACCTGGTTCTTCCGACTTCCTCCTCGGAGGTGCTGGTGACCATGAAGGAGCTTCCCAAGGGCCGGGGCCCCCTTGCACACGGCCTGTTGCAACGGCGTTGTGCAACATGTTGCAACAACGTTTCTGAACAGCAGCCATAGTAGTATGAGAGTCTTCGGACATGGTGAAGGCGCGACTGGAAAGCCGGCTCGTTGGCGACTCAGAGCAGTTGCAGAGAAGAGACCCCCAGCTTTTTGGAGAAGGATGTGGGGCCTCTTTCTTTCTTGTTGAGCTGTCTCCGTAGTAGGCGTCAACTTGGCCAAGAAGCTGGAGATTGATTTGCTCATGCCTTAAGGATGCCTGACAAGATGTGACAAGCATCCCCTCGGGTGTGAGCTTTTATATGGCCTTTTGCGCAGTGGACCACTGGTCACTGAGGCTGGACGGAAATCTGAAGGAGTTTGCCCACCCAGGTCTCTGATTTAACAGACGCAGTATCCTAGCAATCTATTACGAGTCATGTTGTATGCCCGCTTCTGCTTGCTACTTTTGCGATGGTGGACATTGAGGCAGTAGGACATTGAGGCAGTAGACTCAATTCGCTATTGCCTTGGCTACCGAGCAGGTCTCCGACAGAACGCAGAAAAAAAAGATAGTTCATGCTGGGGTAGTTTTGGATTTTGCACTGGTGGATATGGATCCGGTAGACTATGCTCGACGAGGAGCGACAAGTTCACAAAGCCGGAATAATCCGAACAGTCGAGATGGCCCGAACATGAAAGTAGAATCCTCGAAGCCATTCATACTGCCTCCAGTCCTGTGCGACCCCAGTCTCTCGCAAAAGCGGGACGTTTGCGAATTGTTGCGTTGGCCAGCCTTGAATTACATGTAAAAGTTGATCCTTCCCAGCCCCTGAAGGCTTGCGAGAGCATCAGGCCTCTACAAGATGCCTAAACTTTTCGGCGCTTGTTGAAATGAGAAGACAATGAATATCTTTTCCGTTGACAACCGCCTTGACCTGGGCCTGCCCAGCCGACCCAACCCGGAGATCGCGCTTTTACCACGCAAGCTCATGCATAGACCCGCCCCAAGTGTGCGAGTCGTACAACAAGAAAAGCGGGGAAGTGCCCAGCCTCAGAGTCTCGCTAGAGCAGAGTCTCCTGATCCCAACCCCAGAGTCTCCCTGGACGGAGTGTCCGGAGTGCCCAACTGGAGTGCCCAAGCCCAGACTCTCCCTGAAACCCACAATGTCCCCAAAGTGCCCAGCCCCAGAGAGTGTCCCGGGAGTGCCCAACCCCAAAGTATCTCTACCAGGAGAGGGTGGGGAGGTTCGAAGCAAAAATCATCTTCTTGTTGTTTTTGTATGGCGTTGCGAACACTTGAAGCTAGCCCAGTCGTACAGAGAAAGTAGCAGGTGCGTTTTGGCAGAAGAGGCTTCGGCTCGAGCAAGGCCAGCACACATTGTGCAGCGAGTTTGCACTCTGCGGGAGGCACGCGGCGCGGTGTGACGACGACAAGCTCAACGCACGTCGTCCTATGAATGTATGCTGTTGCCCCAACACAAGCTGCTGCCCGCCTTGCACCACCAGTAGGCACGAGGCCACATGAGTGAGGGAAGAATGTCGCACGGCTTGCGAAACCTTTCAGAAGAGAAGCACAGAAGCCGCACTTCAAACGAGTAGGGCAGCGATCCGCGTTCACCCAACACGTCAGTGCTGTCCTACCGGGCCAGTGCAGCAAACCACATGTAACCCCAGTGGCGCGCTGGGTTCGCGACGCAGAAATTAAAACCAGCTGCCCAGGATCTAGGAACTCTGCAAGAATCGTATAACATTGTTGGGCCAACGGGTCAACGGGTCGACGGGTTCAGGGCAATGCTAGCGAGCAAGAGGTCTGCACGCCTGGGTTGTCGGCATGGCGAACTTGGAAGCTGTTGCTCCCCCACGCAGGGAGTCGCGGAGTGGCGCTCAAGGATGCATACCCCGAAGGAGAGAAAGCTCCTCACAGCCTCACCTCTAGCAAGAGACGATCCCCGCCGATGCAGCCAACTTCGGCCTACAGCCGGCAACATTCCGCGCGCATGCGTCCACCAAACGGGCGCGGTCGGGAAGGGGTGAGCCGGGGCGGGGGAGGAGGGGACTTCGGGCTGGCGCATCGGGACTGTTCTCATTGTTTTCGCGTCCAAAAAACGGTGCGGCAAAACGAAGCCTGGAGGGGCGTGGGCAAGCAACAACATCGCTTGGTGTCTCGTGCACCTGGGCCGAGGGATTTGCAGACCTTTTCTTGACCAAGCCACCCGTACCAATTCACTTTGCAGGCTGGGCGGGACCGATGCGTCGGCAGCAGGGCCCGCGTCGAGGGCTGCGAACAATGGGATGCGATAGCACAGCCCGATTCGCATTGTTGCAGTACGCCTTGTGCAGTGCAGCCTCTGCCGCCGTCCAACCCGCAAAAAACCAGTGGCATTCCTTGCGGACATTTATGTTCTAACGACTTGGGGCCGAATGCGCGAGTGAGGCGACGCAGTCGTGGGCGCGTCGAGCAGGATTGCAGATGATTGCGACATCGCCTCCAACATCGGCAAAACTGTTGAGCATGGCCGAGCCGGGCTGGCGATCTGACCGTCCTTGGGCACGTGGAAGACGTTAAAAAGAGTACGTGCACCGTCGTGGGCTTTTGGGCGGAGGGACGGGTGCGACAGGAGCAAGCCATGTGCACAGCGCCGCACGAGAGCCATTCTTGCCGTTTGATGCCGTTGACGCCCTTCGTGCACGGTTTCACATCTTCGCATCTTCGCGTCTTCGCATGGAAAGACCTGCCTTCACATCTTTGCGTGTTCGCGCGGAACGCCGCATCCTCGCGTCAAGGCAAACGAAAACCTGGAAGATGCGTCGTCGGTGGCAGCTTACACCTGGACATGCAGCGTCACGCCCCGTGGATAAGTTTGCTGACATGTTCCCTAATGTGTTCGCCGGACCGGCCTTGCCCATAAGAAACAGGGGGGTCAACTTCGTCACACGACAACCGGCTTCCCAAACAAGCGCTGAAGTCTCCACCAAGGAGTTCTCGAGAAGTAAATCCATGATATCGTGGTATATCGTACCGTGTCGTCATAATCCCACGCAGTATAGGAAAGTAAACCGAATAAATATGCAATTCCAAGCGCAACGCAAGCACAAACTCGGCCAGAGAGTGCATGAAAATAAACTGCGTAAGAACTGTTTGTGAAAGCAGATTCCTACTCCTTTCTGCTGTTGGGACGGACAACATGCTTATGCCTACCTTGATGACGACTGTGGCGCGTGTACCTCCTGCTGCATGGAATGTCCTCCGTCTTGAAAGCTGATTTGCAAGGAAGGGAAAATGGCCCGACGTTTTTGTGAGCCCACCAGATACCCGCATCTGGATCCAGGTGCAACTCCGACAATCTGCAAGTTTTCGTACAAGCCCACACTCCAGAGCGCCTTTCAAAGAAAAAAGGACAGAAGAGCGAGGTTGGCAAGGACCTTGGAGCTTCAAAGAGCAGAGAAGCACAGTGAAATCTGACCGAAGTGAGTTTCGCGCGCCGGGAATTAAATCACCATGAAATTTGCGATGTTTTCGCACGCCCGGCATTGGAGCACCATGTGATTTTGCGAAATCGGTGACCATGGTATTTGCGATGGTTTTGGAACCAGCGAATTCGGGGACCATGGTATTTGCCATGGTTTTGGAACCAGCGAATTCGGGGACCATGGTATTTGCGATGGTTTTGGAACCAACGAATTCGGGAACCATGGTATTTGCGATGGTTTTTGGAACCCTCGAACTCGGGGACCATGGTATTTGCGATGGTTTTGGAACCAGCGAACTCGGGGACCATGGTGGTTTTGGAAACAGCGAATTCGAGGACCATGGTATTTGAGATCGATGGTTTTGGAAGCAGCGAATTCGGGGACCATGGTATTCGCGATGGTTTTGGAAGCAGCGAATTCGGGGACCATGTTTTTTGCGATGGTTTTGGAACCAGCGAATTCGGGGACCATGGTATTCGCGATGGTTTTGGAAGCAGCGAAGTCGGGGACCATGGTTTTCGCGATGGTTTTGGAACCACGCGGGCGTGGCCGGCGCGGTGGGCGGGGACGGGGGCGGGGACCATCCCGGCCGGTCCTGAACGTCGTGTCCTGTCTGCCGAAGTAGCGTTTCGAGTAGGGCTTGAAAGTTTGGATGACGTCGACCTCGAGGCCACTCTGCGCAGGCGCGTCTTGACGCTCCAAAGTGTCCGAACACAAGTCCGCGGCACGCTGCGCACGGCCTACCGAGCAGGTCTCCAGCTTGACGCTCCCACGCCTGCCTGCGAACTCCGAGGCTGGAAGCTCAGCTCTTCTACTTGGCCGCCCGCATGCTGCTCCATTGTGCCGCTGGCCAGAGCCGCGTTCCCCCTGCCGAACTCGAACAACGATGCGCAATGGGGCTTGGCCATCCCTCCTCGCTGCTGCGTGCCTGCACCCGATGCTGCCCGCGCTGGCCGTACTGACGAGGAGGCTCGTGCAGCCCGGGCATCAGCGCTCGTTCACTTGGGCGAGCTGTCCGCTGCTGGGCGTGCCCTTGTTTCCGAGCCTCTCGCGCCCGGCACCCCCGAGACGCTGCGCGAGCTGCGGGACCCAAGCTGCACACCGCAAGCCCCGTACGCGCCGCTCGGGGAAGACTTGCTTGCGTTGCCGCTGCATTCCTTCCTCGCGTCCCTCCGCCATGCCCGCCGGGGCTCCGCTGCAGGCCCATATGGAGCCACCAATGAGCACCTGCGCATCCTACTTGACCATGAGGAGGACTGTATACGCTCCTGCACTCTGAGAGGCTCGCGCGTGCGGAGGTCCCGGGGCCCATCCTCGCTGCCATCCGGGTCATTCGTATTGTCGCGCTCCGCAAACCTAACGGTCGTGTGCGCGCGCTCGTCGTTGGGGACGTGCTGCGCCGGCTTGTCGGCCGCACGCCGGCGCAGCTGTACTCTTCCCAGCTCCAGAATGCTTGCTTGCCCTTCCAAGATGGCTTGAGCACCCGCGCTGGCACTGAGGCGGCCGGGGCACGCGTCGCGCGTAACGTGCGGTTGGCTGACATGAACCTGCTGACGCCGGTCCACGACGCCCGCCGCATCGAGATCGTCTGCAACGGCTTGACATTGTGGCACGGGGCCCAGCTAGCCGTTGACACCACGCTCGTGTCCCCTCCCACTCGGGCCGGAGAGGCGGCCACAGCCATCCGCGCTGCGACGCCGCGGATATGGCGTGACAGAACTGCAGCGCGGCCGCCGTTGCCGCTTGGTAGTGTTCGGCCTTGAGGTCGGGGGCCGATGGGGGACCGAAGCCGTCACTTTCCTGCGGCTCGTTGCCCGTGCGCGCTCTGCCAGCGTCCATGCCGCCGTGCGCTCCTCCGCAGCCGCCGCGCACGTCGCCCGCTGGAGTGGCCTCATCGCCGTTGCAGCGCAGCGTGCCTCCCTCCTTAAGCTTCCCCTCGGATCCGTCGCTTCTGCTGCCGGAGCCCCGGCTTTGCATGAGGTGCTCGAAGAGGGTCGTTGGAAGAGGGTCGTTGGCTTGAAGCCGCCGCCCCGAGCCGACTCCCGGCGGGTGGCTGAGCGTAGCTTGCACTGGGACCGCGCTCCGACAGATGGAAAAAGTGTGCGAGAAAAAAGGGATGCTTTTGGAACCAACGAATTCGGGGGCCATGGTATTTGCGATGGTTTTGGAACCAGCGAATTCGGGGACCATGGTATTTGCGACGGTTTTGGAACCAGCGAATTCGGGGACCATGGTATTTGCGATGGTTTTGGAAACAGCGATTTTTTTTCCAACGCACCTTTTTCCCTAGCGGTCGAACTCAGCCTACCACGGGTGGCACAGGGTGCAGTGAGCGCACCAGGTGGCGGTGGGTAGGGAGCTAGGTGCTGCGGGCGGTGGCCCTGTCACGGCATGCGGCTGGCAAGGGGAGGAGGGGCGGAAGCAGCGAATTCGGGGACCATGGTTTTTGCGATGGTTTTGGAAACAGCGAATTCGGCGATCATGGTTTTTGCGATGGTTTCGGAAGCAGCGTTTCCAGCCACGGAAGCTCGGGTGTCCGCGGCGCACTACGTTTGTGCTACAAACGAGAAAAGAAACCACAAACAATCAGCACAACAAAAAGATATCTTTGAACAATTAACACAACAGCAACACACGCGGCTGCTGGAATTCGTAGGACTTTTCGTTTTGTTTGCGTTTGCTTTGCTGAGGCCGCATCACGCATCGCCGTGTGCACGCTGCGACGATTCGCTAGCTGCCTCACGTGCATTTAGGGGTTGGCCACGAGTCACGGGCCGCTCGCTGCTTCCTGCAGCCCAGGGCGTGTGCGCCTCCGTGGCGCCCCCCTGTCCCGGCGCTCGCGTGCGGATTCCCCTCCGGGCGCGCGCTCTCCCCCTAGCGAGCCTTGGGCGGCCAGCTGTTCCAACGGCCCTGGGGATACCACGCCAGTCGCGCCGGTTCATGTAGACCGGGTATGTTGCGTTTGCCTCGAGGACCTCGACCCCACCGTCCAGCCTCACAGTGGTACCTTTCCCGACCTGTGTTGCACACTGTTTGCACCTGTTTTGTTTGGCCCAGTTCCGCCGCCAGGCTTCGGGTCCAGGAGACAAAAAAAAGGGGACCTCCTTTGCCCCTTGTGCCGCCATGGCCGTTGCCCCGGGTGCGATCCTCAGGGTTGGTCCGGGACCCATGACGCTGCGTTTGCGGGACGCGTGCGCGGGGCACGGCATCGAACTCCCGCAACGTGCGTCAGGCGAGTCCACAGTGCGTGCCGCGCAGCCGGATTATGCACTCCGCACTTTCACGGCTCACGATGCCCCGGAAACGCCACCCCCTCCGAGCCGCACGCTTCTTTGTTGCCATCGTGTTGTCCCCACACGGTCGACGAGCGGCCAGCTCACGTTCCAACCTTTGCCCGACCGCGATATGGACTGGGCCCCAGTCGCCGTTCGCCATGACCACGGCATAGCTGCATGGCGGCCTGGCTGGTTGTGTCCTTCGTGCGGGCGTGCCCAAGACCTCCATGACCTGCAGGTGCCGGATGTTGCGGGCGAGCCGTGTGGTCTGTGCGAGGGGCACGTGGAGTGGGTATGTGACCTTGCGACCGGCACATCCCGGCTCCAGTGCCCAGAGGGTTGCGCACAGCCCGCGCTGCACCCTCAACGGGCCGATCCGCCAGCGAGGGACCTTCTCGCCGCAGGTACTTCCCGTGATGCCGCTGAAGCTGGCCTACCGCCACCGCCGCCGCTACGCCCGCCCCCTTGGTCTGCATCGGGCCCGCCCCTCGGCCACCAATTCGTGGCTCTACGTGCCTCTCCTGCATGCGGCCGTCGGTGACATGCCCAGGCCTGGCGTGAGGAGCCGAGAAGCGCACGTTGGTGGGAGGATGCCCGCCGCGCCCTCGCGACCTCCGCCCCAGTCCTCGTCGGCGACCGCTGCTGCAGGCCAGCCGCTGCCCCAAGCCATGCTTCGGGAGGCCGCCGCTCTGCCCGCTAGTGCCTTGGTGCACTTGGGCTGGGTTGTGCGCCGACTGGCGGAGCCTGATGGGTATATCGCCGCAGCGTGCCAGGAGGTGTGCCTGCACTGGTATGGTGGCTCAGCCTTCGCTGCCGACCTCGACCGCGCTTCTGATGCCTTCCGGCTGGAGCCCGCGCCGCTGCATGCCGGACCCGTCGCTGGCGCTCGCCCCGAACCCACGCACGCTCACCGTGATGACGCTCCTTTAGGGGAGCCTCGCGCCGAGGCGCAACCCCCCGTCGAGGCCGCAGATGGCGAGTGCGCGCCTGCCGAGGATGCCCGGTCTGCCGCCCCTGATGCCGCTCTGGCTGCCGCTGCTTCCGGCGCGCGCCGGGCTGCTGGGCGAGCAGGGGGCCGCGGGAGGCGAGGACGCGGCCGCGGACGCACGGCGCCCGATCCGCCGCAGAACCACGAATCTCCGGGCGTGGTCAGGGTCGCCGAGGAACTCCGTGCGGCCGTGCCTACGCGCACTGTCCGCGCCGAAGCAGGCCTGCGGGCCGGCTTCAGGTAGCTAGAGGCCGTGGACCTCGCTTGGGAGCTCGGCGAATGCGTCGCTACGCTGCAGTCCGCGCCCCCTTCAGCTGCGTGGCATGGCCTTGCGCGCGGGTCTGGAACGCGCGTTGCGGCCCAGCAGTGCGGTCGAGGAGCTCTGTGGTTGGAAACTTTTCTTCCTGGCACCCCGCATGCTGCTGCACCGCGCATTTGGGGAAGCCCGTGTCGAGCCCCGGGAGCTGACCCAGCGCTGCACGTCCGCGCAAATCAAGAAACGTAAAAAAACGACGGTTTTAGGAATGCGGCCACGCCGAAACCCGCAGAGGGTTGTCCGCGCAAATCAAGAAACGTAAAAAAACGACGGTTTTAGGAACGCGACCACGCCGAAAACCGCAGAGGGTTGCAATCCCGATTGGCGATGTCAACCCAGCCCGCCGCCTTAGAAAGAGTAATTTTAATTAAGAAATCTAGGACTGGGTACGAAGGTCTACTAAATTCTACGTAAATGTCGTAATTTCTATTAACTTCTACTCCACTCTATGCAATTCACTCTATGCACTTCACTCTATGCACTTCACTCTATGCAATTCACTCTGTGCACTTCACTCTATGCAATTCACTCTATGCACTCATTCTATGCACTTCACTCTATGCACTTGACTCTATGCACTTGACTCTATGCACTTCACTCTATGCACTTGACTCTATGCACTTCACTCTATGCATTTGACTCTATGCACTTCACTCTATGCACTTCACTCTATGCGCTTCACTCTATGCTCTTCACTCTATGCACTTCACTCTGCGCGCTTCACTCTATGCACTTCACTCTCTGCACTTCACTCTATGCACTTCACTCTATGCACTTCAGTCTATGTTGTTGGATCAGAGGGCTCCGCACGGAAGAATCCTTCGCGATGCTTTCGGGAACGCACCCAACATTCACAGAAGGGTACCAGATAAGATTGGTAATGTTAATAAAAGCAGGAAAGGTGTAGTCGAGAAAGCCCAAAGGAAAAAATGGGACAGTCTTTAATGTCAGATAGTTAGATCTCAGATTTTTAAATTGTTGTCCAAAAGTTTAGAGATGTAAGACATGAAGATATACCGGAGATGAATAATCCAAATATCAGATCTCCGGTCATCATGGAATTGAGAGCAAGGCTTGAAGTTCTGTACGTTTGCTCTGCAAGGGTCTTTTCGGCAAAGCCCAATCTATAAAAAAAAAATGGTTGTAAATAGAAATGGCAGAAGCCCTTGGCTAGAAAGCCGTCCGACGGCTTTGGATTTGGAGCTTCGAGGATGATAAGAAGGATGGATTTCATATTGATTATATTCTTCGATTTCATTTGATTCAAAATTCATACCATTACAGAGTCGACCCGATAGAAATACTACCTTATCGAAAAGATTAAGAAATACATTACAATCAAAATTAAAGCCGAGTCGGCTAAATTCATCGTTCATTATCGTCCCAAAAGAGTTTAGGATTTAAGAGATAGTTTTTTTACATTCACGACGATAAAATCGAATCGATGTCGTTCATTACATCATTCATTCGTCGAAAAAGTCTCTTATATCTCTTTTAAATCTCGGTAAGACGCTGCAATACTTATATTCTTTAGATTTTAGGACGAGCAAAAAAAGTGAAAAGATCATTTCTCAAATGTCAAATTCCTCATAGATGCAGTTACCATAGTCCGAGTTAGTATCACCTGAACAGTACAGGACACCAATACAGATCCAATTTCCCAAGCACGCATACACCACACCTGTGTAGCAAATATCGTACTTAAAGGTGATAAAGTCACAAAAGAAGTGGACAATGGTGGAAAACAGGTTCATCCTGATTCTGAGATTATAGAAAGGACTAGGAAAAGATATGCAAGTAAAAGAATTAAGATAGAAACGCTTTTGACCGTAGGATATACCACTTTTGGTGACCCTTGAAAGATAGGTACAAAATAATCTCAAAATCCTCCAAACAAGCCAGGCATTCCTAAAAAGACAATCATATGAAAGCCATGCAGTGTAATTCTTATATTGTAGAAGTTCTGGTTTTCTGGAGATATAAACCTATGTCCTGATGATTCCTGATGACTACAATTCTGTTCATATAAGGACTGATATCCATGTTCTGGAGATTCCAAACATGAATCCAGAAAAATATAAAATAGATTCTAAGCCTTTACGATTACAATTATTAACTAGTGATGGAAAAGATATGGTTAAAACGGCCATAAATAGTATTGGAATAATAGAGAAACAAATGGCCCTGGTAATCATAATAAACGAGTCATCTAATTATAGGGGCGCTAAATGAATATCTTATTGAGCCACTATTTCGTTTGCAAATTCACGAATTTCATGCGTTATTCATTCGCTCTGTTCACTCACGATATAAATTAGTTCATATGCAATCTACATATTATTTCCAATAGTGCATTGATCACCCACCAACACGCGCCATTCCCACTACCACTCACCCTTCCATTCCCCATTTCCCGCCACTACCACTGATTTTCTACAATTCCCCACCAACTACCACTCCCACCGTTTCCATCTTGCACCAATCGCCCAGCATTCCCACCGACCCCTCAGCCAACAATTCCTGCTAGTACCTACCAGTCCCACCCACGATTCCTACCATTCGCCAACGTCAGTTGTTCTGTGAGGGCCGAGGGTCGTAAAAACTGAGCTCTTCTGTTTA
Source organism: Symbiodinium natans (assembly GCA_905221605.1). Classification (NCBI taxonomy): domain Eukaryota; class Dinophyceae; order Suessiales; family Symbiodiniaceae; genus Symbiodinium; species Symbiodinium natans. The sequence continues at coordinate 164,332 of CAJNDS010002191.1, read as the reverse complement.
GCGTGAACCTTACAATCCCCACCCTCTCCAAACTGCCCGGGCTAAGAAAAAGGACCCGTAGAATACAATTATGAGCCCTCGGATTCGGAAGGGGGGCCCAATGCCTGAAAAAAGAACCAGCAGAATGCAAATTAAAGCCTTCGCCGACGGAGAAGAAAGAAAAACACCCTGAGAATAGGAAAAACAACCATGCCCTTTGGTTTTGGTTGTCGTTGATTCGGGTGCACCTTGTGTCATACAAAAGCATGGCGCAAGTTATGAACTCGCAGAAATGCAGGGGGGATAGCCACACCTCAATGGTGATTTTCATGTTGGAGGCGATCGAAGGAGTTTTCTCACCACAGTTCCACTCAGCTCTAAAGTTCCGCCGAGTGTTGTGTTAACACTTGAAGACGGCATGGAGTAGCTCTCTGTATTCGCTGTTGATGAATTGGGCTCGTCCACCGGATGTAGCGGGATCTGGGAGTATCGCATCCCGCACATACGTGCGGGCTGTGTGTGTGTGTGTGTGTGGCCGGCCTGTTTTCACTTCGTCCGGAGACAGACCAAAGAGGGCTAGCAAGAGGTTTGGCTTGTTTTTCGGCAGGTTGCGACATGTGGTCTACGCGCATTGGGCGCCCGGCTTCAATGCAACAGACAAGTGTGTATGTCAACTTCAACCTCCTGGCGGAACATGATTCTGATTTATCAGCGGCCTTGAATCGTAAAGGTGGGGATGGCGACAGCGCCCGGTAATGATGCAGCCACAGCCGCGACCCGAATGGTTTTTTCCACCGGATATTGTTTTTTTGGGTTGCATTATGTTGGAATGAAGGCCCCGCAGCTGCGCTCCGCATATTCCACCATCGGAAGGCCGTGTTTCTTCGCACGTCGCACTAGTTGCAGTGTTTTGCGATGGCAGGCGATGGTGCGTGGAACATGTTGTTCACGCTGCTCTGGCCTTGTCCGTTGTGTTTTGGTGGGCTAAAGGCTACAGCGGCTAAAGGCGAGGAGTTCGTGGCAAGGTTCTGCGTTACCTCTCGCTGAGGTTGGAAACCTGCTTTCAAAAGTATTGTGCGTGAGCCACCATGATTGAAGTTTTGCTCGAGTTGCGTGTTTCGGGTTATGTTGTGTGGTAACATGTTGAAAACGATGCACTACTTGCCAGGACCCCACTTGAGGAAATCGAATTCCGGCGCTTGCAGCAAGAGCCTCAGCAGGATGCAGGGGAGATTCGGAGCCCGAATTTCTGCAAACCATCATTTGAGGTTTGGTGCGTTGCTTCTTGCATTGTTTGCGGTCGAAGTGCTGCGATTGGTGGTCGGGCCGGACACACAGAAACGGCTAAAACAAATTAATTTGAATCTTTGAATGGCGTGTTCCACTTGGACGAACGAACGCAAACTCAACCCCAAACGTCGTGCCAAGCGACTTTGCTGCACCAGAGGCAATTGCTGTTCATTCCCGGCCTCCTGGTTTGTTTGGCCGCTTCTTCAGTGTTTGCTGCCGTCTGCCTTCAACCCATACTTGAGAATCCGGAGGTTGGGAACAGGGCTCGATGTTCACTACGCCCCTGGGATCTTACACTCTTCATGGTTCTCGCTGCCGCTGTCGCTATCATGGACTCTGCTTTGATCTCAGACATTGGTGATGGCGATGGATTCTTGCACTCCATGGTAACGGTTCCTCCTACAATGTGTTGTTATCAGGTGAACCTCGCTGCTGGGTTTCGAGGAGGACTGACCGAGTCCATCCGAGTCCACGATCAAGCTTCAGCTTGTTTTATTACAAGCAACATGTGGAGGCTTCCCAGAAATTGCCGAACGCCTCAGGCATGACAACGTCTTGTTTGTTAATCACATCTTGATGCTGTGCGAGACTTTTGTGAGGTTGCCATCCTGCCAGCGCGTGGGCTCAATCGGAGACCTTCTCGCACCAATGCTTGAATTGTGCTGCCTGAAGGCCAGGGAAATTTGCCGTGCAGCCACTTGTTGTGCTGTAAGTTTGCGTGTTTGTGCATGCTGCCGGTGTTGTGGAGGTAGCTTCCGCTTCATATCTCAAGGCCGGCTTGTTGTGATTAGGCATGATGCCTTGAGTCGTTCCGTGTCGTCCCCCAATGTGCAAGGCCGAGCACTTGATCGCAATGAGCTTGGCATGGAATTTCGCAAAGGCGGCAAAGATGCACAGTGGCGCAAGCGCCAATGTGATGCTTCGGGCCGAGGTTGATGCGCACCGCATGCGTAGTCCGATGCCCAGCTTGCAGCCGCCAAAAGATGGACAATCAAGTATGTTTTGTTGTTGGCGGTGCAAGAGCCAAGTGTTAGCGTTTCCGCCTGGCCTTTTAACCTGCCAGCTGTTTCTAGCGCAGTGACGACTGGTCCCTCCGGGAACGCACTCCTGCAATGCCGTCGCCGTTCAAAGTGGGAGATGTTGTGTTTATGGATTGCAAGAAGATGATCGTTCCAGGCATTGAAAGCTCAGATGAACATGAAACGGAGAGTGCGCTCAGGTACGCCTTTAATCTCTCGACAAAGATGGTCGACCAGAAAGGTTGCTGGATATGCGAGTGAAAGCTGAATATTGCTGCACTGTTGACCAGCTATAAGAGTACCTCGCTACCGTTCCAAACAGGTCACATCAGCCAGATTCTGACCTCCCCGCTGGCCTATGGCAACACGGTGGCTCGATTGAGGATGTGCTCTGCACAACCCTAAGCCCTAAGCCCTAAACCCTAAACCATAAACCCTAAACCCAAACCCTAAACCCTAAACCCTAAACCCTAAAGCCTAAACCCTAAACCCTAAACCCTAAACCCATGGAAACAGAAGTGGGGTGTGCCAGATGCCTGCCACTAGGTTTTGCCATCTGGTTCTGTGGCGGTGTCGTTCTCCGACGAAACATCGACTCTTTGGATAAGTGAAGAGCACGTAGGCCGGACTTTGACGCTAACGAAGTGTGGACATCGTATCGCAGCAGGTTCAACCTAAGTTGCATGTGCAGAAGTGCTCATATGCTGCAGGAGTTATGCTGCGACGGGCCGAGGCCGAGGCAGCCTTTCTGACAGTAGTTGTTAAGGCAGTTTTGTTGCTGCACGTAGCTGAGCTTATATCAGTTACCTTGTTGATGAAGCGAAGTTCAGGATCGAGATGAGTCGGAAGAGATTGAAGCGCCCGCAGATCCTGCCAAGGAGTGTGGCCTATAATGTAAGGAGGTAGGCTTCCGAAGCGAATATGCTCATGTTCGCTTTTCGGCAAGGGTGGGGCTTTGCCATGTTCCTAGCTACCCGTCTACTCCGATCCATATCTAATCAGCCCGAAACCTGGCAGGATATCGCCAAGCTTGGCGGGTACACGTCGCTCTCCACCATGCTCCTCGGCATTGCCCACGTGACTCAAGCGATTTGACCGGCCCGGTCTGTTGGCATTGGCAAGGGTCCTTGGCATCATGCTTCTTTCGAGGCTGGGGGCCATGTCCTCCTTCTTTGGCCTGGACAAGCCGGGGCAGGATGCCAGGAAGCCTGACGAGGTGGACCATGTTAACCCAAAGGAAGAGTCCGATGAGAAGGCGCATGGGTTTGCATGGGTTTGCAATGCAGAATCCGGGGAGTGCTGAAATTTATTGAAATTTGGGGGAGAGACACGACACGAACACCAGGTGGACCAGGTGGGCTTTGCTGAGGGAGATGTACTCGACGTCTGGAACTACGGCACAAATGCTTGGGACGTCGGCGCTGTGGTTAACCAAGTGCTTTCCTCGCCACTGTCGATTGGGACTTCGAGCTTACCAGCGGGATCGATCTTGATCTCAGCAAATGGTGCGCTCCGGCTTCGACCTTAGCTGCTTTCCACGAGTTTTCCACGTGTTCTGTTCAACTCCCAGTCCACATCTGCAAAGCAACCGCGGACGCCAGGTGGCTCACACCGGATTTGATCAGCTTGGTCGTGAGGCGGCCGGATGGTGTCCAAGCGACTCCCTCCTCTAATTCCGACGCCAAGCAAGTCGTTGACGCCGCCTCCACGAACGCATCGCAGCCAGATGAGGAAGACTCGGTACACAAATCCTTGTCGACATCCACCGCCGCCAGCGCAAGACAGCCAGATGTCCCACCGGATGCTCCGCCCAGTCCTGCGTATGTCAGTACCCCACAGCCAGTGCAGTCGAAGGGGGATTCGGATGAAGACCACAATGCCGTGACGCCAACCAGCAGCACCGGATCACAGGTGTCCAGCTCTGTCAGGCCCAGTTCGTCGCACGCGGTCATCGCGACCCTCAGAGTTCCCGATGTGCAGGGTCCCAACGCTGATTTTGATGGGACGCCAGTTTCGAGCCAACGCGCCTCGCCGCCCGCAAGCCCCACGAACAAGGTGACGTGGCCCAATAATGTGTGTGTGTATATATACACATATACATATTGTTTTTCTATGCCATCAAAGAGCTGTTGCAGGATGTTGCAGCCATGCCGCTTGGTGCCGGCACCTGCTCAGGATAAGCCTACTCTCCAGTCACCCGAGTACGAGAGAAGCAATCAGCGTGTGCTGATCATTGGTCCTGGCTTTGGTCGTGAGCTGAATCCGCAGCAAGGATGGGTGAATGGGCCCCAACACACCGCTTTCCGTAATTTTAACGCTACGCGACCCGCCTCGGCCCGGCCCAGCGCATCCGCGTGAGCATGGTGATTCCGCAGCGCCCAAGTCGCTGTTAGTTTAGGATTGAGGGCTTAGGGCTCAAGGTTCACGCTTTGGGGTTTAGGGTTTTTTTGGGTTTAGGGTTCAAGAGACGGTTCGGCTTGGATTGATCGTAGGGGGTGGGGGGGGAAGGGGGGAGGGGGAGGGGGAGGGCTTCGGGCTTTTTTGGTTCAATGTAATGCGTCCCAACCGTGCTCACACCGGCTTTGGCGGGGAAAAGGGTGTGGGTTGGGGGGGGGGGGGGGGAAGGAGGGGGGCAGGGGGTGGGGGTAGGGGGGCGGGTGGGGGGGGGGCCTGCTGGGAGGGGCCTCAACTGCGTTGGTGCTGGCGAACCGTCCGCTTGCGGACCCCGGTTTCCTGGGGGGGGGGGGGGGGGTACCCATGGGTCCGAAAAATGGTTTTGGGTGTGGGGGAGGATTTGGAGGGGGGTGCCTGTTCTGACAACCTATACACCTCCGGCCCGAGGCCTCAACAAATATCACATCAATCAATATCGATCACGATGCCTGCTTGATGTTTCCCCGACAGGCCAGCTCCTGGAAGCAGCAGGCTTTCAAGAATCACGGCATGAATTCAATGCGGTTCAATATGTGTGCAAGCCTTCCCCGCCTTCCGCTGCTGTGTAACTCCATTGTGGTCTTCAAGGTTCGTTGGGTTTTCGAACTGCCGAACCCAGAGTCGCCTGCCTTCCCGATCTTTCACTACTTGCCAGCCTTCTGCTCAGTCATGGGCTGTCACGCTGAGTCGCTCTTGGCCCGTGATATCTTTGCATTCTTGGCCCTCAAGTTTGGTCAGCTGGCAGGTGCTCAAGCAGGCCATCGACGAGTTCGAGCCGCACTTGCTCGTCTGTGCCTCCAAGGGCGGTGCCTATGTCACTGCGGCGTGGCAGGCAGGAATGTGGGCTGGACCCACGTTGATCATCAACAGGCCAGCTGCGGGCAGAGAGTTTTTTTTTTTTTCCGCGCCTTATGTGTCTCCACTCAGCACTTGAGTTCAGCACCTGAGTTGTCTGCCTTGTTCTTGGAAGACAATGGCAGGCACCCGACCTTGACGAGCCTTCCGAAAGGCACTGAGGGCAAGCAACGTCTTCTGTGCCAGTGTGGGAGCAAGGTTATAGCATGTTATAGCAATGCTGTCCAGGCAGCAGGGTGATCTTGGCGCATGGTTCCAATGATGAGTACTACCAGTACAGAAGAGAAGATCTTGAAGCACTCATGCGCTCAGGTCGGCCGTAGTCACTGAAGTCACTGAACTTGACTTGTATTGCTGAGAGTGCGCCCTTTTGAAATTTTGATCCTTTGAGCAGGATCTGGCAACAGCTGCTTCTTGTATTACACTGCGAACAGTGGAGTGCTGGGTCGCGGACATACCCGCCTTGGCGACAAGCATAACATGGAGTGCCTCGGTGTTGAACTGTCGTTGGGAGGTTGGGAGGCGACTGAAGATTCCAGTCTTGTCCGACACCGCCAGCTATGGCCCACAAATCTCACAAGGTCATTAAAACTGTGGGACACCTTACCGCGCCTGTGCGATGCTGCCATGGTTCCGCAGTGTCCAGAGCTGACTATCATGCGATCTTGGCGGTCTATGCTTGCACAGGAGAGAAGCCCGTGAAAGTCACATCTGTCAGATTCGGCGGTGCTTTCGTGATGACAATCCTGTAGGAGCGCCTGGACGCCGAGGACGGGCATCGCAAAGTTGCGAGTTCCTTCTGCCTTGCCACTGTTGTAGGAGTGGCTTGGCTATGTGCCTGGCCTGCGAACTTTATGGCAGTCAGAAGAGCAGAAAGGCAAGGAGCTGTGCACGTTGCTTGCGCAGCAAGTTCGGAAGGTGCATCAGGAAACAGTTAGTGAGTCTAGGGGGGTCCTGAATCTATTGGGTGAATTTGTGGGGGGGTGGGGTGGGGGGTGGGTGGCGATAGATGCGTGTCGTTGCGATATAACTCGCGGTTTGTGAGCGCTTCGGCGGATGTGGTGGATTCGCAGTCTCCGTGAGCGCATGTGTGGCGGTGTGGGGTGTGAGTTGGGGGGTGGAGTGTGGTGGTGTTGGTGTGTTGTGGAGTGTGGATGTGTGGTTGAGTGTGGAGTGTGGAGGCTAGCTTTTGTTGTGCTCGCCTTTGCCCTTTAAAGAACGGGTTTCTGTGACGTCCATGTGGAGTACTCACGGTAATTTTTTTTAAAGTCGCGGATGTGTCTCCGCTTTGTCTCGACCCTCGATGCTGCAACGCCCGTCTGGGACTGATGTCGGCCGTTTGTGTCCTATTGTCTGCCTTTGTAAAGCAGAGAGACCCTGGATTGTGAGGTCCGTTTGGGATGTTTTTCCCCCGTTTGCCTCCCATCTCCTTTGTATCCCGTTCGTTTCCCATTTGTTTCTACACTAGATGCCGCGGCGCTCGCCTGGGACTGTTGTCTCCACTTTGTCTCGCATGTATCTCAATGCCGGATGCTTAGACCAAGATATGAGATAGGCGAACAAGGAGAGATCAACCATGAACAAGACCCATCTTTTGCACTGAGAGCCTGTTGATAAAGAGCGTCCATGTAACATTTTCAGCGGCAGTTACTGTAAGCTTAGAAACAGATCAAAGACCCAGATGATATTGAGCGAGCCGGCGGCAGAGAACCTGGCATAGAGGGTGAAAAAGGGTGTGATCCCAAGGTGGCTCAGCCAAAACCCTGCCCAATACTCCAAGGAGCTCGTAGCGAACAACAGGCCGCATGTTGCACGCAGAGAAGCATCCTTTCTGTAAGGCTCACATAGCCAAGAGAGGTGCTTGCTTGCACCGTGAACTTTGAGACAGTACTTGTGTAGACTTCAAAAGCACAGCTGTTTACTCTTCAAGACACCGAACCAGAACTTTAAAGTCGAAACAACCTGGCCCTTCAACATTGACACTGGACAACTCCTTCTTTGCCATGCCTCTGAAGTTTGTGGCGCAGATTCTGGTTTTGAGCAGATTTGCCACCGGCATGTGGCATGACTGGGTCAACCAAAGCGGGACTACCGCGGATGATTTTGCCACATGCGCGAGAGGTGACTCTGCAGGGGACGTGATTGTCACCGGCCGTACAGCCGCAAACTTTCTAGGCGCCAGCGCCGGTGGAATCGATCTTTTTGTGGTAAAGCTGAGCAGCACAGGCGCATATCAGTGGGGCGTGCAGAAGGGAACCGCAGAGGACGAGATAGTAACTGCAGTGGAAGTGGATTCTTCGGACAATATTTTCGTAGCTGGTTTCATGCGAGGCCAGATGGATGGGCAAAGCAACCAAGGGGAAACTGATGCATTTGTGATCAAGTTCAATTCCGCAGGGTCATGGCAGTGGACGGTCCAGAGAGGGGGGACTTCTTTCGATGAAATTCACGAGCTGGCCATCGACAGCTTGGACAACTTAGTTTCTAGGTGATTGATTTGAAGCTAGTTTGCTCGTCTTCTTCTTTGTCGGATGATTTGTATTTCTTGTGTGCGTTAGGCGTGCCTTGTATCCTGTGCTCCCCTGCACCAGCCTGAGGTGTTGGCTGGATGCACCGGGGGGTCAGTTGACAGCCAGCCGCACGCGGGGGGGGAATGGGACTTGCTTGTCATGAAGTTCAGCAATGCTGGTGTGTGGCAGTGGACCAGACTGAGAGGCAGCACGGCTAGCGACGTTGTCTACGGCCTTGTACTTGACTCCAATAACAGCATCATTGTGGCTGGCTATACCCTCGGCAGCATGGACGGCCATAGTTCACAAGGCAGTTCTGACTTGGTGGTCTCAAAGTATGACAGCAGTGGAAATTGGCTCTGGACGGATCAGCGAGGTACCAGCGCAGGTGAAACGGCATATGCAGTGGCGGTTGACGCCAGTGATAACATCTACCCCTACGGTTCTACGACAGGTTCGTGGCCTGGCTACAGCAACGCAGGCTCAGACGATGTTTTCCTGGTGAAGCTGACTAGCTCTGGAAGCCACGTATGGTCCAAGCAGCTGGGGTCCTCTGCTTCCGATCTTGGTAATTGCATGGATTTAGAATCTTGGCCTGCGTCGGGATAAGTGGGGTCTTATCTGATTGTAAGATGTCCGGCCGGTTTGCATGCGCTCTTTGGGGCCTTGACTTGCCGAAAGGAGTTGTTTTTTTGGCATCTTGTCTTGGGGGTGGAGCGTGCGGGGCGGAGATTCCCAAAACCCAACGAAAGAAAGAGAAAGAATCATGCGAGAGGTCCGAAAGAGAGAGAGAGAGAGAGAGAGCAGGTATCACCACCGGAAAACACCAACAAGGGACCCGGGCAAGTCTAACATGGCCACCGCGGGCGCGCGTGTGCGCGGGGGAGCTCTCGGGCCCCCTCAAGCCCAGCAGAAGAAGAAGGAGGAGGAGGAGGAGAAGAAGAAGAAACAGAAGAAGAGAGCAAGAAAGTGAGAGTGCGAGTTCGAGTGAGTGAGAGTGAGAGTGAGAGTTGCGGTCTGGGGGACGATAGGAGCAGGTTCAGTTTTCACGATGTCACCCCAACAGTTTGAAGGAGAGAGGGGGGTTGGACGGTTAGGCAGTTCAAGGTAGGCTACTGGCTATCGGATTGGGGGGGCACTAGGAGGCACATCTCTCAGCTCCAATGGCCCAAGAGCAAGCAGCGCTTTGGCCGCAAAGGCTGCTCTCTCCCTCTCTCTCTCTCTCGGAGGAGGCTGCCCCAAGGGGCGCGCACGTTCCAAGATCCTGCTCTCTCTCTCTCTCCCTCTCTGTCCCTCTCTCTCCCTCTCTGCCCCTCTTCTTCTTCTTCTTTTTTTCTTCTTCAGCTGGGCTTGAGGGCCCGAGGGCCCCCGCACGCTGGCGTGCCCGAAGTCCCGGTCTCATGTGAAACCCCCAGCTCTCTCTCCCTCTCTCACTTTCTCTCTCTCTCTCTCTCTCCCTCTCTCTCTCTCTCTCTCTCTCGCTCTCTTTCTTGGGGCAAGTGGCCCCTGCGCCCGCCCTGGGGTTCGGCTCCTCCTGGAAAAAGGGGGGAAGCAAAACACTCCTGGAGGTTGAGTGGCAATCAGGCACAGTCTGGTATGAAGACAGGCGCGTTGCATCGGCACACACGCGCAAACCACCTGGTGCAGGCGGGGTATCCTCATTGGGAATAGATTGCAGCTGCCGGTGAGCCAAGTGAGAGAGCGGAGGCGCTGAGCGCCGCCCTCAGGTGAGAGCAGCAGATGGAAGATTCGTTTCGCCTGGAACGTCGTGGGACTGGCACCGCTGAAGGTGGCGGAAGGGCTCAAGGCGGAAGAGTACAAGGATGAAGATCACAGAGGGGGAGAGCCGTCGCAGATGGAATGAACCAGATGGTAGAGAAAAAGTGAGCGCCAGCGGCGAGCACAACTGAGGGGCATGAGCGCAGTCAAACCCGTCGGGAAGACCCTGTCTCAAATTCAAACGCTGTATGTCGGGTCTGGGGGGAAGCTTCGGGAAGGTTGTTTGCTGTGGTTGAGGTTGGGGAGGGTTTCGTTGCAGCCAAGGTTGAGTGTGGCTTCAGGAGGAAAAGCACTGCGGAGCGGCCGAACCGGAAACGTGAGTGTAGTCGTGTGTTACTTGGGTGTTTAGTCGTGTTCAAGAGTGGGGGAAAGGCTGCATCTCTCACCTCGCTTCACTGGGGGAAGGTCAATGGACCAATCCTAACACGGGAAAGATGCCCAGAATAGGGAGACCCTCATCTTGTGCTGATAGGGTGTAAGGGCTTCTTTGGGGGGAATACACATTCTACGCATACAACTGGGCACGATTTCACGCCCCCGGGGAAGCGAGAAGAGGTGTCACGATGGACGTGCGACTGGGCGCGCCTCGGCGCGAGGGATCCTCTGGGCCCCCCAAGCCCTGCAGAAGCAGAAGAAGAAGATGGAGAGAGAGGGAGAGAGAGGGAGAGAGAGGGAGAGAGAGGAAGAGAGAGGGAGAGAGAGGGAGAGAGAGGGAGAGACAGGGAGAGAGAGGGAGAGAGAGGGAGAGAGAGGGAGAGAGTGAGAGAGAGGGATGGAGGGATGGAGGGATGGAGGGAGGGAGGGAGGGAGAAGAAAAAGAGAGAGGGGCTGTGAGGTTGCCGAGCAAGCAGCACCGGCACGCAGTCTACCGGACATGTAGCTGAAGAGATGTGTGCACACTGGCCATGACATCTGGTCCCTGGGGTGCCTGCTGAGGATACGGTGAACAGCCGGATCTTCCTTGGTGGCTCCACGCTCGGGAGCTTGCACGGGCAGACTGCCATCGGCACTCGGGACATCTTCCTGATGGAGCTGGACCTCGACGGAGTGTGGGATAGCACCACGACTTACGGCAGCGGCGCCGTCGATGAGGCAAATAGTCTACACTTGGATGTCACAAACAACGTTGTCATTGTCGGCAGCACGACGGGCTCTTGGTCCCCATTCTCGAATGCTGGGCTCAAAGACCTGCTCGTCTTGGCGCCTCTCCACACCACCACCACCACAGGCACCTCGACCACAACATCCACAACCTCTGCCAGCACTAGCACAAGTCTCAGCACGACCTCCACAGCCTCCAGCACCAGTTCCGTTACCAGCACTAGCAGCACCAGCAGTACCACCTCCTCAACGAGTCCCACCACGTCTGGAACCACCATCACCTCCAGTGCCACCACAGCAACTTCCAGCACAACTTCTAGCACAACGGTTACTAGCACTTCCACCACTACCAGTACTACCAGCAGAACAAGCTCCGGCACCACCTCCACAGCCTCCAATACCATTTCCACGAGCAGCAGCAGCACCACCCGCTCGACCTCAACAGCGTCAACAACGTCGAGTTCCGCAACAGCGTCGACTGCCTCAGCAACGTCGAGTTCCTCAACAACATCGAGTTCCTCACCATCGAGTGACGCAGCAACATCGAGTTCCTCAACAACATCGAGTGACTCAGCAAAATCGACTTCCACCACGTCTAGTGCTACCACCACCTTCAGCGCTAGCGCAGAAACTTCAAGTTCAACTTCAACGGTTTCCGCCAGCTCCTCAAGCGCGACCTTCACTGCCACTTCCAGCTGCACCGGCACAGCCACATCTAGCAGCACCTCCTCTCCCGCCTCCAGCGCCACCACCACCTCTACAGATAGCATTTCCACTACCGCCACTGCCACCTCCACGAATGCCTCCACGACCACTTCTAAGACCAGCAGCATCTCCTCCACCATTTTGCTTTCTGCCACCTTGACGACCTCCAGCTCTGCACCCACAAGCACAGCAAGTACAAGCCGCACTAGCACCAGCAGAGCGATGGCAGCGGCAGCTTCCGAGGCGATACGTGACTTGGAAGCGCAGCAGGCCAGCTTGGCGCAGCGTGCCGTGGCGTTGGCGGCTGATGCTGTTGAGGAAGTCGTGGAGATCAGGAGCGAAGATGCTGATGGCACCGTCTCCGTTGCTGCTGCCATCAAATCATCCGGAAACACTAGCCAGGTCGCCATCTCCGATGGTGACCTGGTAGTGACATTGCCAAGGGTGCTGGTGCTGGCTGCAGCCGATGGCGGACTTGCATCTCTGGTACTGGCCCACTTCAGCCAGCAGTCTGAGATTGTCACTCTCTTGCAGGGAGCCTCGAACACCACGCTCGGCAGTTCGCCTGTGAGCGTTGTGCTGTTTACGGCGGATGGCACGGAATGGAGTGGGCCGTTGCCTGCACCACTTCAGCTCTCCATACCTGTGAATGAAAATCTCACAGGCGCAAGCAGAGGCAGAGGCAGCGGCAGCTGCGCTTTCTGGGATGTGAAAGCTGGCTGGTCGACTGACGGTGTTTCGACCCTGGCAGTGGATGGCGAGAAAGCAGTTTGCGAAACCACGCATCTGTCCTTGTTTGCATTTGTGCTTGAAACCATCTTGGCAGTGATCCTCTGCTCGGCAGCGGCCAGCATCTTTTCTGCGGAGGGCTTGCAAAACCTTGCTCGATGGCACTGGGCCGGTTCCTTGCCAGCGGTGCTTCATTGGACAGCTTTGTTGATGGCGATGGTTCTCCTGGTGATGTCCAGGCAAGCTGACAAGAGCCATAAAGCATACCTCGCAGAGCTACGGGAAGTGGTTGACCAAAGCAATCAGCAGGAGTCTCAGAAGGAGCCAAGTGAGCGGAAATACAGTCGAGACTGCAAGCAAGTCTGGCAGATATTGATGATAGAGTACCGGACCCTCATTTCACGCCGGCGGCGCTTGTCCCGAGCATTGTTTTCAAGGCTTCTCTACCATCAGACGGGCAAGAAGCTTGAAGAGCTGGAGAAGCTTTATGACGCAGTTGGGCCAACCATTGCGCACGCCAAGGCCGTTGCCGCCGTCCAGCGCTTCCAGAATGCCACAACTTGGCAGAAAACCCGGATGCTCTTCTGGGCCAACAACTCCTGGAACCGGGTCGCGGTGCCCTCCCTCTTGCACTCTTGTACTTTTCAGAGCCGCTTGCTCCGATTTGTGCTGTTTCTTTTTTTTGCTTTTAGACCCTTTGTCATGCGACCCCTTCCAGATCTGACTCTGAGGCTTGCTGATCTTCTGCGAACTGTACAGCGAGTGGGCCGTGATGGCTGCGTTTTGCAACATCTCGGCTCTGGCACCTGGCCAGGGCCCAGATTGCGACTCCTTTGGCAGCACTGCAGAGCTCGTGCCGTGGCCCTTAACCTTTGCTTGCCATCTTAAGTGAGGCTACGAGTGTGAGCGGCACAAAACATTAAAGATGTCGCACATGCAGCTTCAGAGTCCGGTCTGCAATGGAGCTTTGAGCGTTTGACATGCAAGCTGAGGTGGTGAGGTCCATCTTCTTGTCAACTTTGTCGACGTTACTTGGTGCACTCCCCCTACTTGTCGTACTTCTGCTGCTGCCGAGAAAGCTGAGATGCATTCTCGGTGTACCCATTGTGTCCATATTTTTGCTGGCTTGCATGCTGGTGGTCTCTATCTTCCTCTCCAACGTCGCGGAGGAAGATGCGCTCAGCTGGTGCATTGGAGGCTTGTATGGCATTTCCAATTCCACGCTGCTTCTGCCCGCTGCTTTGGCCGTGTCGGGCATATTGTGGCTCGGGAAGTTCGAGAACGACCCCGAACGAATGTGCCAGTGGTTTGAGGCTCACTTTTCAGCATAAATAACGTAAATATGTCGGGAGCAGTTGGTAGTACGATTGATCGTAGTTGCAGTACTAGTGGGAGAAGATATTGTAGTTGTTCTTGTTATTCGTACAAGTAATAGGAGAAGTGGTGGCAGTCGGAGGTAGGGGGTGGCAGTGGTAGCGGTGGTGGTGGTGGTGGTGGTGGTTGTGGTGGTCGCGGTAAGGACAGTGGTAGTGGTGGTGGCAGAAAATACTATTGTTGGTGGTAGTGGTAGCGGGGGCAGTAGCAGTAGCAGTAGCAGTAGCAGAGAAGTTTTACTTGTTGTTATGGCTGTTCTTGTTATTGTTGTTCTTGTTTCTTGTTTGTTTGTGTTCTTGTTCCCCACCCGGTGTGGGGTTGTTAGATTTTAAACTCAACTCTGCTCCTCGCCCGGAACTCTTCTCCTCGCCCGGAAGTCTTGTCCTCGCCCGCGCTCATCCCTGGAGTGCCCAACCCCAAGTGTCCCTGGAGTGCCCAACAGAGTGTCCCTGGAGTGCCCAACCCCAGAGTCTCCCTAGAGTGCCCAACCCAGAGTGTCCCCGGAGTACCCAGCCCCAGAATCTCCCTGGAGTGCCCAACCCCAGAGTCTCCCTAGAGTGCCCAACCCAGAGTGTTCCCGGAGTGCCCAGAGTCTCCCTTGCCCAACCCCAGGGTCTCCCTGGAGTGCCCAACCCCAGAGTCTCCTTGGAGTACGCAACCCCAGAGTGTTGCCCAACCCCAGAGTATCTCTGCCAAGAGAGGGTGGGGATGTTCGAAGTAAAATAATTATTGTTGTTCTTGTTTCTTGTTTCTTGTTTGTTAGCGTTCGTGTTATTGTTGTTGGGTTTTGTTCCCGAAGCGTAGCAGAATGGTTCTCGTTTTTTGGTTGGGGTCTGGAGGTCAGGGAGTTGACGCGAAATCCGTGCACCGCGTCCGCAAGCGTCCGCAAGCGTTGGCAAGCATCCGCGAGTGTCGGATTCCCGTCCGGACACTGGTGAACTCGCTCGAAAATTGTCGTTCTTTCGTCCCGAACCAGCAGTCACCGGGACGCCGGGGTCGCCACACGAGGTATGTCGTGAGGGGGCCACACAAGGCGTGTCCTGGCGAGTCTACGAGGCGTGTCCTAGCGAGTCCTTCCTGAGGGCGGCAGGCTAAGGGGGAACTTTAGAGGAGGCGTGTCCTGGCGATCACCTAGTACACAAGATGGCTCTGCTGTCGGATGCAAAAGCAGCTCCTGTTTTGCTTTCTCGCGTACAGTGAGGGATCAACCTTGTTCAAGTATCAGTGCGAGAAAATTTACTATTCTTTCTGAGTCGAGGCCTATCGTGAGGCTGATAGTGTGGCCAATGGCGAGACCGATGGCGAGGCAAATGGAAAGGCAAATGGTGAGGCCCACAGTGGGACCGATGGCGAGGTTGCAGTGGACCTCGTGATTGAAGAGGACGTGATGGTTGAAGATGACCTGATAGTCGTAACTTCATTATAACTTCCGTGTATACAGAAAACTTCTCGCAAAAGCGCGATTCCATGTAAGATGTACAACTAATGTCAAAAACCAGGTGCCAACTTCCTGCGGAATAACCGACAGGGATAGGCGCCCTGCCCCACAGCGAGCCAAGCGCTCGCCAAAGCGCTGGTCTGTTTCTGGGCTAAGGGCCTTAGAATGTTGGGCGTCAGGGTCTGCAATAGGATTGCGGGCTCAGTGCCAAGCCCTCCTCCTCCACCCGGGGCTCGTGCGAACCTGTGTGTGAACCCATGTGCTCGATGCTTCTAGTCTGACAATAGCTGCGAGCACAGCAGCATCTAGACCCCTTAGCAAAGAGTATGCCGTGAAACATGGGTGTTTGTGTCTCTACATGCTAAAGCCATTCTTCATGATGCGGGCTGCACGCACGTTTGGTTAGAATTTTGCTGCCTTCTGCCGAAGGCAGGGCGGCCACCGAATTCCTCAGTGCTTCTGGCATTTCGGGTTGGCTGGTTGGACAATTCGCCAAGCTCTGTCCATGCCTCAAGCGATAGCCGAAAGACGCGCAGGGCTCGGGGCTTTCGATGTTGGGGAAGATGTACCGAAGTGCAGCCACAGTGCAAACCACCGTCCCACATAGCCCTGTTCAGTCTGGCGGGCCTCGGGCTGTTGCAGGGCTCGGGGTTGGATGTCGCAAGTCCGGTGGCACCGTCCTCTTGACCCCATGTGGCAGGCATGGATGAGCAGATACTCTTTGAGGTAGAGAGCGATTCCGAGGAGCAACGCGACATACCAGTCCCCACACATGTTCCGAAGTTCCGAGAGATTTCGTGAGCATGATAGGCTGCCCCTCACCGGCCCTTCACGGCCTGAGGTATCAGAAGGTTGCCACGATCTTCAGGGCGCAGCCTGCAGTGGCTCGTGCGTATGCAGTTCCTTGGCAAAGCAGACAATGCACTCGCGACTCTTTGGTCCATTTTGATCCTCTTTTTGTTCTGCTTTGCCTGCTGTCTATGGCTCCAGGGCTGATGCTTAGAGGCTTAACTAGCGCCCTTGGAACAGAGAACTGTGTCATGAACATTGGAGGCGTGGCTCACGTGTGATCACTCTTGGCTGTCGATGTGCCGGAAGATCACAGTAGATGCAACAACAGCAACTTCATCGCCATTCTCAGCATCCCCACCATCATCATGGTCGCCATTATCAGCAATGAATAACTGGCACTTAGTGTCAAGCATGTTTGGATTGTTTGGCTGTCATGGAGCTCGCTGAGGGTGAGCTCGCAAGCTTGTTGGAGGCTGCGTGGGTTGGGGTGGTGGGAGGAAGTAATGCATCGCACGCGAGTTGGAGGGATCGTGAGAGTTTCGTGCTGTGCAGGCTATGCAGGCTGCGCAGGCAACGCATGTATGTGTTGGAATTGGAAGGAGACGCTGGCAAACTGCCTTGGCTACACAGCTCCGCGCGAGGTGCGCCACCGACGCGGCATCGTGTCAAAGCAAATCATGTAGTGAAACGCTTGCGCTGCAACCAGCAAAGTTCCACTAAGCACAGCAGCAAATGCAATCCTTGGAGTGGTGGACAGGTTCTCCGTACCAGACGTGCCTCACAAGCTGTTCTGGCGCGCGTGGAGGAATGCCTTCCTGGACTTCCGACTCAGGCTTTGGACCGTCACTTGGAGGCATGCGGAAGCATCAACATCACCGCCGGTCCTTAGCCGACTTCTGTGGTTTGCAGCCAGCTCTCGACAGCGAGGAATAGCGAGTAGCCCGAAGGATCCGAAAGAAATTTGCCGAAGGTTTCTCAGCCTGGGCGATCGTAGGAGGATGTATTATGCTTAAGGTTTGGAGAGCTCAGCTTAAGAGACTGAAGATTTTTGAGGAGTTGGGCGCTCTGAACCCAAGTTTGGAGTCGGGGCTGTGGGTTGCTGTGGGATGCTGTGGGATGCTGTGGGATGCTGTGGCTTGTGTGTGTGTGTGTCACCATGTGAGTGTGAGTGGCTGAGAGTGATTGAGTCTGATTGAGTGAGTGAGTGAGTGAGTGAGTCATAGTGATAGTGTGTGATAGTGTGTGTGAGTGAGTGTGTGTGTGTGTGTGTGTGTGTGTGTGTGTGTGTGTGTGTGTGTGTGTGTGTGTGTGTGTGTGTGTGTGTGTGTGTGTGTGTCTGTGTGTGTGTGTGTGTGTGTGCGCGCGCCTGTGGTTTCTTGTGCAAGAAGAGAGATCACAGACAAATGGACTGCAGATAAGTAGTACTCAGGGGTGCTTAAAAATGGGTTTGCGGATGATCGCCAGAAGGTGGCGAGCCGGTTTACTCCATCTGTCATTTCGGATCCTGGAAGGCACGCGTGGCTATTTCCTTTTGGAAATCTGCACTACGTCTAGGGGGGAAAACCTCCCGATGGTACAGCGCGCGTACTCACCCCAAGGCTCCAAAGCAAAAAAGAGCCCACCCCCAAAAAAACTCAAGAAGCCCTGCCTCCCATAATCATAGTTGTGCCAAGTGAGGTGATGGAACGACGCTGCTGCACCTGTCTGCAGGATTGGGCATCACTGAGCTCACGCAGCGTGTCCTCGAACGTCGGTCGGATGTTTCGAGCACCCACCGTCAATTCGGCACTCCTCTACACCTGGCAGCAGAAAGAGGCTGGCGGCACAATGCGCTGCGCAGAGAGATAGCAGAGACTCATGAAGGAATACGAACAAATCTTGATGAAGGTGTTCGCTGGGAGCCCGATCCTTTGTCACACACTATGCGAAAAAATGAAACTGCACTTGCTCTATCCCGAATCTTCCCCACCAAACATCGGACAGCCCCGTGCACGCAGTCGCCTGGGGAGAACCTCGCTGGTGACTTGAGTGCCCTCTTAGGCCCATGAAAGAAGAAAAGCAGCAGACAGCCAGCGGGCGCACGCTCACGCAACCCGAGATTGCTGCCTACCCATATTCTCTCCCTCTGAAGCCAACCTTCCTTCGAAGTCACTTTCCACCAGCCTTTGCAAAGTCCTCTCCCCCTCTCACGGTTTCACCCCGGTAATCCCTCAGTTTTGTTATTGGTACACAGTCGTCGTTCCCCTGTACCAGAGCCTGTTTTCAATTACCCCATCGGGAACCAGTCGGGGAGTCTGTTTCACTGGCAATGAGTGGCGGATGAGGCGGCGTCGGCAGGGTCGAAGGGGATGAGTGTGTGGCACTGGCGCTAGGCAGAAGGGTCGGGGCAATCAACATAGGTACTTTGGGCGAGCATGATCAAGGCTCATCCCGTCAGGCCGTAAGACGCGTTCACAGTTGCAGCTTATTTCTGGAACAAGTCTTTGTTTTTGCCATAAATACCATCAAGTGGAGAGCCGAGCGTCAGGTCATGAAAGTGTTGCCCGCCTGCTGCTGGCCGAGAAAGCCGACGCACAGCAGGCTTTCGCAAAAACAGAGATCACACCGCTCCACGTCGCAGCTGCACGTGGGCACTTGCCGGTATTGTTGGCCCTTCTCGAAGCAAAGGCGCAGGTCAATACGCCAAACTCTGCAGGAGCATCCCCGTTGCACTGTGCTGTTGCGAAGGGGCACACCGCGACTTGCCAGGCTTTGCTCCAAAGTTCTGCGGAGGCTAACAGCATCTGTCATGATGGGAAAAGCCCTTTACATTTTGCCGCGTATCAAAGTCTCGTTGAACCAGTGGAGATGTTGCTCGCGGCTCACGCTTCTGTAGACATGGCGGATGCAGCTGGCTACAGTCCGTTGATTTTCGCGTCCCGTGAAGGGCACAAAGAGGTTGCCCAAGTCTTGCTGGAAAGAAGGGCGGACGTCAACATCTTAAGTTCAGATAATGATGGACCTCTGCATGTAGCCGCGGATCGAGGTCATGCAGGCGTTGTAGACCTCTTGCTCCGCAGCCGGGCTGATGTACACGCAGCAAACGGTGATGGGCTGACGGCCCTTGACATGGTTGCCATAGACGGGAGTGCTGACATCGCCGAGTTGTTGATTGGCAGTGGCGCCACATCCAGGTTTTTGGTTCATGGTGGCGTGTGCCCATAACAATGCTCGGACTGGAGTTGGCAATCGAAGAGGCAAAGACTTCCTCCAACACCGAAGCCAGCGAGGTGAAAAGCGTTCGTTGCCGGATCATGAGCTCGGCAGTTTGAAGAAACCACGCTTACTGCATGCCTCAGTCGTCTTCTTGCAGCAGCCTGCCAGAGACGCTTGCCTTCATATCGGGTGCGACATGTTTGAATGCGAGGACATGAATCCTGCCATGTGGCAGCATATCAACATTCTGAAGATTGAGCGCGTGGAGAACGGAATGCAAGAGGATGGCAGTGCAGAGCCATACTGCAAGGCATGTTTTTTTGTTTCCTTTGGCCTTGCACCTTCGGATAGTTCTGTCCGACTCGTCCCCCCAAGCAAACGCCTCCAAAATCATATGGAGAGGCGCTGCAGCGCGGCGTGGAGAATCAGGGAGCGGTTCGGCAGTATACGGGAAGAGTGACACCATTTTGAGAGCGAGTTGCTATTTTGTGGCCGTGTCGCGCGGCAGCACCATCAAGACTGAGGTTCCATTCATTCCAGGATTACACACGCGTTGGGTTTTCCATGGCTCAAGTGCGGTGGAGACTTGGAGCAATCTCTTGCAGTGAATAGTGCCCAGGTTTTTTCACTAAGAGTATGTGGTTGCTGGCACTGACTATGTCTTTGCCCAAACGGCCGGGCACGACAAAGTCTGAGGATTCTATCGTCTCCAATCCCATTTCAGGCGGGCTGCATTCTGCTTACACAGGCGATGTCGCCGATTAGAGAAGGCAAGTGCCCATGTTCAGCGATGATTCGTGAGAAGCCCTCTGCTGCAAGGCTTCCAGCCCTTGATGTCTGGAACTCGAGGAAATGCGCTTTGGGGATCTGGAACATACTTCGCCCGTGACGCCAAGCCACTTGCCTGTGACTGATGACTGGTGCGCTTGCTTGCTTTGCATGCCTGGCAGTTGTGAATTGGCTTCGGTCTCAGGACGAATGCGAGAAAGTAGTTGTCAGGCACTTCTCTTCTTGTTTTTTGCCTCCCCGAGGTCAACTGCTTCTCTGGCTTTGTCCTCCCAAACTAAAATCTGCGCTTCTAGACAGAAAACAACGTAGTAATGGTACCATTTGCAGTAGTGCTGAGGGCTTCTGGTGCATTAACGTAGGCACTTGCAGTGTTGAGATGTAGTACTAGTAGTACTAGCAGTAGCCGTAGTGGTAGCCGCCCCCCCTCTCCCCAGCAAAAAAAAAGTAGCACTCGTCGTCGTCGTCGTGGTTGTGGTGGTCGTCGTCGTGGTCGTGTCGTCGTAGCAGTTGCAGTAGTGGTAGTTGTCGTAGTAGCTGTAGTCTACCGCTGCACAAAAAGCACCAGAAGTGGTAGTTCCCAAGTCGTCGGGGTGGTCGTAGTAGTAGTAGTGGCATTGGTAGTGGTGGTGGTGGTGGTGGTGGTGGTGGTGGTGGAGTGGTCGTCGTAGCAGTATAGTCTACCACTGCTATTGTTATTCATCCTACGACTATTTCTGCGAGCTTTGCGCTGCTTAAAGGTTCAGCCCCCCATTGGCAAACACACAGCTCACGCGATGGGTTTGCAGTGGGCTCACATTGATTGATAGTGGTTGGCCGGCAGCCGTGCGCCCCCAAGAATCAAACATTGCGGATACGCCGCGGGCTTGCGTCGTGACACTCCCCGTGGGATTTCTTGAGGGTGGGCACTCCAAGGATACTCGGCAAAATTTTCCATGGGTGTTCAGGATACTCCGTTGCTAGGGTGTGGGCAATGTGGGCAACGTGGCACATTGGGCAATGTGGAGAATGCGAACGTGGGCAATGGGGGCAATGTGGGCGGCAGGACTCTCTGTGGGCTTCTCTGGGGAGGGCACTCCAGGGATACTCGGCTGAGGGGGATTCTCTGCGCGTTTCTCTCGGGGTAGTTCCCATGTCCTGGGTGGTGGTCGTAGTGTAGTAGCTGTAGTGGTCGTGGTCCCCAGACCAAAAAACACGCGGCTTCGCGTTCGCCCTCCTCGGTCTCCATATAGACAAGCCAAGCCAACTGCAACAGGTACGTTTATGACGGTGGTTTTTGCAGTCCTTCGATTGATGGCAGCCGGCAAATTCTGCAGCTTTGCAGCAAAGTGTTTATACGACAGCAACACGCCGTCTCTCTTTCATGGCGTGATTTGGTTTAGAGAGCTTTGGGCATGGAAGTGACCTAAGGCTTTGCCTGCTCACGAACGGGTTTGTTTGTCTGGGAGGCTCTGTTGGCCCTGACATTCAGGCTGCTGCTTTGTTTTGCCCTTGCAGAATTTCTGACAGATCCGGAGCACAAGGGTGTGCTCCCTTTCCGTCAAGGTCGTCACCGGTGACTGTGTGGCAAGCAGTGATACGCACCGAAGAGTCGAGAGACATAAATCGTTTTGGTCATAGCGATGACTGCAAGGTACAATGCCTCAGTAGATAGCCTCTCCAACCCTGAGATTTTCGCCCGCTGCTCAGCCGATGGCCTTGCCATGACAAGTTTCTTGACAGCGTGGCTGGGCGATCCTGAGGTCACACAGTCGCCTGGCGCAGCATATCCTGCCTATGTCATCACCTTCTCGTAGGTTGCACCGCGACAGTCGCGACAGCTTAGCAGTGAAAGTGATGATGGTCCTTACAAAGTCGGTGGGTGTGTGATATATGAGTCACATATGCTTACAGCTGTGCTTGCCCTGTTACTGCCACTCTTGTGGGGAATTGCTTTTGTTTACAGTCTAGTTTTGTGGATCTAGCCTGGTTGATGGCACATTCGCCACTTGGCCACAAGATTGCCGGCACGAGTTCCGTCACCAGGCTGGAGCCAGTCTTTAACCTATGTCGGCCTGCCCAAGGCCTCAGACTTTGACAAAGTCTGATTTAGGGGGGTGCTTCGCAAACGTGAGCTGCCCCGCTCTTTGCAAGCCCGCGATCTAGCAATGGTCTCGGCACGTTTCGGCCTCAAGCCCAATGATTTGGTACAGATCAACTCCAAAACTGGACATCTTACTATCTAACACGTGATCTCAGTGCCGGACAACCCAGGACAAACCAGGTGCTTGCTGTTTCTCGACGTGTCTTCCCTCCTGCGTCAAGACCACTTGCGAGAGAGCTATCCCTGCGCCAAGGTGGGTATGCCTCCTCACAGAGGCGAATGGGGAAGAGAGGTTGATGCTTGGAGCTGGGTCGAAACACCTCGTTCTTGCTGAGATGCATCCTGATGCCTCACCCGGCTCAACGTGACTTCGCAGCATAGCCCCCTCTGTAAACACTGGAGTTGCTCACTTGTCTCGGCTGAGAACTCAAGCGAGACTTTAAAAGTCACTCCCAATCTCCAGCTCAAGTACGCCCAGACACCATTTTGGTCAAAAACAACCTTGCTCTGCTGATGTCTAACTGCTGGGCTTGGGGTGTGCAGCAGCGGCTGGCGAGCTCACCGTGCGCAGAGCTGGTCACACTGTACGTCCGCTGCTGTCGCCAGGCCTGTGGGTTTGCCAAGGGGGCTGGACTCTTTCAAAGCTTACAACTGGAAATTTATTGGCGTAGCAGGGCCAGTAAGCGTACAGGGTGGCTGCTCATGCATGCTCAAGCCAGTGATGGTGCGAGGCCGGCTTGGATGCACGTGAGCGGCTTGATCAGAAGCTCGCGCCAAGTGGAGGCTGGATTGTCATTAGCTATGTTGCATGGGACCCAAATCCGCCAGCATGAACCTCTGCTGCAGTAGGGCTTTGAAAGCGTTCAGACAGAGAGCCGCGCTTGACAGATTCGGCAGGTGCGGGGCCTTTACCATGTGAGGATGAGCTGGTGCAGCTGAGGCTTTTGAGGGTTGCTTCTGCGGGTACTTCTCTCACTTTCGTCATGTTTTGCACCAATTTGCACCATAGCCAACAGCTCGGAGGCGCTGCTTGCCCAAAGCCCTGTTGGGTGGAAGAGGCAGGCCGTTT
>CAJNDS010002191.1:86195-138695 GCA_905221605.1 Symbiodinium natans | reverse complement strand
TGCATTAACCACGAAAACTGCTTCCAATTCTGTCACAAGACATTCTTACAGTGAATAGTTTGTTCGGGTCTCTTTTTTTATCTGCTATGCGAAGGGATCACAACAGTCTTCGGTCCCAATTGGTCTTTGTCGTCCTGAACCCTTCTCCGGGCGTGAGGAGCCAAGATGGCTTGGACTTCTTGCTTCAGGGTTTAGGGTTTAGGGTTTAGGGGTAGGAGGTTCTCTTGAGAACGTCAAAGGTTGTTTTGTTTGCGGTGTCCTGCGTTTTTGACATCGGTGGAAGTTTCTGTTTGCATGGAGCGGCACGTCGATTTTCTTAAGCGTGGAGCTTCCGATTTCCTTTCTCGATGGGCCTGCAGCTTCCCCTCCGGCTGGGAGTTATCTTTGTCATTTCCCATATCATGAAGCTACCAGCACCACGCAAGTTTTGACACGCTGCATGGCCGCATGTCCTCATGATTACAACGGTTGAGAAGCCACATGGCCTGATTTATTATATGGATGGTGTTTCTTGATGTGGTCTTGTTCACAAGCTATCTCCATTAATGTTCACTTGCCATTAATAACCCCCCCTCCTGATTGATTCATTTTTTCCGGCAAAGGGCCGAACAATATAATTGTAGAGGGTCTGGTTTGGGGGTTCAAGGGGCTGCAGCCGCGATTGAGGGGCCTGTTGTTTAACGGGCTGGACTCTTCTAGTAAGGGAACCCATAAACCAATCCCGTTCCTCGGGATCGGGTTTTGTAAACTTCCTTTTTGCGGAGGGGCGGGGGGGATTATCAATGCCAAGTCAGCATTAGTCTCATGTGGATACAAATCGGATGCCCCAGAACACGGTCTGATGTGTATGCTGACTCCTACTGAAAGCCGATCTCTTCTACGTCATACACATCAAGTCTCCATTGTGGCAGCCTATCGCTGTAGACCCCCCAAACTGACCTCCCGACCCCTTTGAAGTTTGTCAAAACCCCAACCCGGAGGCCTAAACCCTCAAGAATTTTCCAACGCGTCCACTTTCGTAGCCCTGTGGTGCCCTTTACCCTTTTTTTGGTTCTGGGTTCCCGTATAACGTGAACCACCAAAAAAGGGTAGCCTCATTATATGATGGCTTCTGGCCTACCAAGACGCAGCCAGGTAGGGGATTCCCACAGTGCCCAGCTGGAGAGCAGCGAGGCATCTGATCAGGGATTTCGTGTTGGGGCATCTTTGTCGGGTGCCGGAAGCTTTGCCGAGAACGTGTTTTCGTGGGAAGTCTTGAGCATCTTCTTCAGAATGGTCTGGGGAGGCTGATTCGTGTGTGTGCTGGCGTGGAAACACATGCGATGTTCGATACTTTTAAATACTTAAACCCTTCCGATGCTGTTAGACCTTTTGCCGCTGTGACTCTGCATCATCGCCTGCATTCGCTTGTATGTTCGATGTTCAGGGCTTAGGGATCTGCAACCAGATCGATGTACTTTATACAATATGTTTGCTTTTTTGGTTGGGGGGGAGGAGCGGGGGGCTCCCCGCTCGCAGAACAAATGGTCCCCGTGAGCCTTTCGGAGGTTTGACCCCTGCATTTGGGCAGTTCCTCTATTGTACGGTCCGTTTTCAATACCTTCTTTTAGCACTCAGAGCTACTTCGAGGCTTTGTTCAAGACCGACGAGCTGTTCTCATCAAGACACCGCAAAGGTTTCCTGTTTTTCAGCAATTCTCGTATGAAGTAGGGTTTTTATATTGCTGTTATTGCTGAGTGTATACGAGGTTCCTTTTTAATATTGGTGAGTGTATATACCGGGTGTCCTTTTAGGTCCCTAAACCCTAAACCCTAAACCCTACTTCATATGGGTCCCACATGAAAAGGAAGCCCTCGTCGCCTCCCACCTGAGCTTGGCGCGGGAAGCGCGCGACGCCGCCCTGCGCCTGCGCGACGCAGAGGCCTACACCGACTGAGGGATTGATTGTTGGAAGGTAAACCCTATAGCCTATAAATCCTATAAATCCGATTGTAAACCCTATAAACCCTGTAAACCCTACAAACCGTACAATCCCTATAAGCCCTATAAGCCCAAAAAAGCCCTTTAAGCCCTGTAAACCCTGTAAACCCTATAAACCCTGTAACCCTATAAACCCTATAAACCCTGTAAACCCCAAGCTCCAAACCAAGGGTTCACCCAGTCCCAGCTGAGTAGGCCCAGAATGTGATTTGTAGACTCGCAGGCTTGACCCTAAAGAACCTCAAGCCTACTGTTTTGTCGGTTCTGATGAACCCCTTGTAGGATTCTTAGGTAACCTCAAGGGCTTCAGGTTGTCGCACCCTAAACCCTAAACCCTAAACCCTAAACCCTGAACCCTAAACCCTAAACCCTAAACCCTAAACCCTAACACCACACCCCAAAGCTTTCAACTCTGCAGCTTCCGACCCTGTGGAGGCGACGGTGGCTTCTTTGCAAGCCGACTCCGAACGGATGGACGCGCAGCGGCTGCTGGTGGAGCAGCAGGCTGACCCTACATAACTAAGTTTAAGTAGAAAAGCACAGAACTCAATAAGTCCAAAGAAGCAAAAAAAACAACAAGTAGATAGATAAATGAATAAGTAGACATATATATATATATATGAATATATATATATATATGGAGATTCTCTGTTTATTCTATATGATTTTCTTCGTATAGACCTACATTTGCCACATGCGTATGTATACTTATGTATATGTATGTGCATAAAACGGCAAATAAATATAGAAGCTCAACGAATGAAGAAACAGATGCGCCCAAACTATATGTATGTATATGTGTAGATAGATACAGAGAGAGAGTGGGCGGAGTATGAAGAGGGTCTGATATCCACAAAGGATGGGGACAAGTGCTGGGGGACGACCGGAAACCCTGAACCCTAAACCTTAAACCCTAACCCTAAACTTTGGCCCTAAACCCGAAACCCTGAACCCTAAACCCTAAACCCTAAACCCTAAACCCTAAACCGCAGGTCCAAGAGATGTCTGGGCCCCTGCGGGAGCTCGAGGTGCTTCTTGTCTTTGTGCCAGAAGCTTAGGGTCCCTAAACCCTAAACCCTAAACCCTAAACCCTAAACCCTAAACCCTAAACCCTAAACCCTAAACCCTAAACCCTAAACCCTAAACCCTAAACCCTAAACCCTAAACCCTAAACCCTAAACCCTAAACCCAACGCCCTCTGAATCAGAAACTTAGGGTTGCTACAGTAGGGTTCCTGGGGTTTGTAGGGGAGGGCCCTTGGATTCCTAGGTCTTGAAGGGCATTACGGTTAGGGTTCTTGTTCCGGTTTAGGGTCTAGGGTTTAGGGTTTTAGAGTTTAGGGTTTAGGGTTTAGGGTTTAGGGTTTGGGGTTTAGGGTTTAGGATTTAAGGTTTAGGGTTTAGGGTTTAGGGTTTCAGGAACCTTTCCTGCAAGACATGTTTCGCTGCGTTCGAGTAGCAGTTGCCTGTCAAGAGTCGGCCTAGTATGTCGGTTATTCACCCTAAACCCTAAACCCTAAACCCTAAACCCTAAACCCTAAACCCTGAACCCAAGTATCGTGCGGCTCTGCTCGTTTTTCGAACTTTTTGCGAGTGAGGACCTATGGAAGAGAGCCCTCAACAAAACAAAAGCTGAGGCAAAAAAGAAGAGGTCCTGAGTAGGATAGGAATTCGACCCGAAGCTGTGCCGGGATGTCGTTTTGAGGTCTGTAGGGTCAAAAGTAGGATCCTTGGTGGGCTCCTCGGATCTTTCATACTTGTCATTGAAGAGAATCCTACTTGGGGTGCTTTAACCGGTGTGGGCCTGTGCAGCCCTTGTGGAATTCTCAGGGATTATTGGCGTTCCTTCTGCCGCCTGTTTATTGGGTTGCGCGAGTCGATTTGGGTTTGGGGTTTCTCATTTCTTGCAGAGTCAGGATTACAGTATAGTCCCAAACCCCAAACCCCAAACCCCAAACCCCTAAACCCCTAAACCCCTAAACCCCTAAACCCCTAAACCCCAAACCCCAAACCCCAAACCCCAAACCCCAAACCCCAAACCCCAAACCCCAAACCCCAAACCCTAAACCCTAAACCCTAAACCCTAAACAACTGCTCCTGGGCTCTCCGGGAGGCGCTGTGGGAGGAGGGGGCCCGCCGCACGGAGCGCCTCCAAACGCTGAAGACCAGCGAGGAGACGTCGCGGCAGGCCGTAGGGTTTAGGGTTTAGGGTTTAGGGTTTAGGGCTTAGGGTTTAGGGTTTAGGGTTTAGGGTTTAGGGTTGGGGGGGGTTTAGGGTTTAGGGTTTAGTGTTTGGGGGCTTGAAAGCGCTGAACCCTCAAGCCTTAAACCCCCAGGTCTAGGGGGTTGGGATTTCCAGGGCGTTGGAGGATTTTCTCGCGTTTCGGGTTTAGGGGCTAATTGGATCTTGGAGTAGGTCATGTTCCGGGTTTAGGTATTTAAGGGGCTTTCGGGTATGTACGATTTAGGGATTTGAGGGGTCTGGTGGCGCGGGCATTGAGGATTTGGGGATGTAGAGGGGTTTGGGGCTTCCTAGGGTTTGGGCGTCTACAGTAAGCTCCAGAAAGTTGGAACATGGTTTAAGGATTTAAGGATGATTCGAGCTGGGATTCCCCTTAGTATACCTCTTTGGAGGGTAAAGGGATAAGAATGTTCCAACCGTTTAGAGTTTACTGTATAGTGGCCGCACAGGTGGTTTGGCCTAGCGAGCGCTTAAAGATGTGTGGAATTCCTACTAGTTGCTTAAGAACCCCCTAGAAAAAATCAAAAACCATCCTCCTTGAAAGGGCAATACAGGGATTGTCATTGTTCATTTTCGGGGGCTCTTCAGCAAATAGTAGATTCGAGACACTTGGGATTCCTTGTCGACAGTGGGCTTGAGGATTTAGAGTTGTTGTTGGGTTTTCGGTCTCGAGCTTGGGCTTAGGGTTTAAGATTTTTAGGGTTTGGGGCTCAACCCTAAACCTTAAACCCTAAACCCTAAACCCAAAAACCCACTCAATGTTGTTGATCTCGCTCAAGAAAGCGTGAGCTTTCGTGCACCATCACTTCGACTGCCGCCGCACCGGGTAATTTGCGGACATGAAGCCTCAGCTGCATCCCTCAACCCTCAACCTCCATGACCCCCAAGCCCCAAAAAAACCTACACTCTCTAACCCGCAACCCCAAACCCCGGAGCCTAAGATGTATCAATCATCCCAAGCCCTAAACCCTGAACCCTAAACCTGAAACCTGAAACCCTAGACCCTAAACCCTAAACCCTAAACCCTAAACCCTAAACCCTATAAACCCTAAACCCTAAACCTCCGCAGTGGCCCTTAAAAGCCTTGAACCGGACACGTGCCCTTTCACTTCCAGGCGGTGGCCGAGCTGTCTGCAAAACGAGCAGCGCTCCAGGAGGCTCCAAAGTTTGTTGTTATTACTGTTATTCTGTATTATTTACTATTAGTCATTATTATCATCAAATACATATATATATATATATATTTGGTTATACATATATACTCTTTTTTGTTGTGATTTTTTTGTTGGGGGGGTTAGCGTTTTTGCGTTTTAGGTTTTTTGGGCTTTAGTGTTTTAGGGGGTTTAGGTCTTTAGGGCGTTTGGGGTTTCATGATGTTGTTAAGGGATTTATGGTTTTAGGGTTTTAAGGTATTTTCGGGCTTTAGGATTTTTGGGTTTTTGGTCTTCAGGGCGTTTAGGTTTAACTTCTTTGTTTTAAGTTGTTTCTGTGCTTTTAGGGTTCAGGGTTTCACAGACTTTTAGTGCTTTACAGGTTTTAAGGCTTTAGGGCTTTTAAGGCTTTAGGGCTTTTAGGGCTTTTAGGGCTTTAGGGCTTTTAGGGCTTCAGGGCTTTCATGGGGGTTAGGGTTGAGGCATTCGGGTCTCAGGCGCTCCTGCATCAGTGGTCACTGTCAGCTCAATTCAGGGTTAAGGGTTTTGTGGTTTTGGTTTAGGGTTTAGGGTGATTGCAGTCTAATTCATTTGCGTGGTTGATTGCCAGGGCCAAGATCCCTCCCTACACCTCACCCCCCCCCCCCCCCCCCCCCCCCCCCCCCCCCCCCCCCCCCCCCCCCCCCCCCCCCCAACCAGCCCCAAACCTTAACCCACCCCCCATCCCCCGAACCACCCGACCCCCCCCCACCCTCCCCGCCCTTATAGTTCATTGGTTTAGAGTCACACGGGCTTCGTGTGAGAGATGCTTTGCTCGGTCATCATCCAGGGCTTTCAAAGTTCTTGTAGTATAGATTGGGATGCTCCCCCTTATACTAATTAACAGTTCCTACTTGGGATTATAGTACCCCTATTCTAATCTTTATTCAGGACTGTTAGTACAAGGGGGAACATCCCAGAGTATAGGGTTGTAAGCTTTAAGGGTTCGGGGTTTTGATTTGAAGGGCCCTACACCCTAAACCCTAAACCCTAAACCCGAAGAGGATCTGGGGGTAAAATGGTCACCTGGGCAGGCAACGGGCAAGCTGCAGGAAGAGCTGCGCGAGCTGGCGGCGAAGGCCCCGAGGGTTTAGGGTTTAGGGTTTAGCTTGGACCCAAACAACATGGAGATACCTTTTTTGGGGGAGTTTGAATGGAAAACATTGTGACATAGCTGACACGGAAGAAGCTTGTTGGAGGAAACGTGAATCAGCAGCCTAACCTCGGACTTCCATGACCCCACCTAACTTCCTGATAACCCTGAAACTCTCAAGCCTGAGCACTATATACCCCAAAGACCCAAAAGCCCAGGACCGATACCCCTATCTACCTCCAAATCCCTAAAACCCCAGGCCCCAAACCCAAACCCCTTCCCCAAACCCAAAAAACCCCGAACACCTTGCAGCCCCAAAAGCCCGGAACCCCCAAAACCCGGAAACCCCGCACTGAAGCAACTCTGGAGGCTCCTAAGGTCGTTCCATTTTGGCGGTTAGTTATAGGGGATGATATAGTATGCTGCTACCCTAAAAAGGTAGCCTAAACCCTAAGTCTTAAACCCCAAACCCCAAACCCTCAAACCTAAACCCCAAACCCCAAGCCCTAAACCCTAAACCCCACTATCCTGAGCCCTGGGTTTGCCAGGAGCTGCCCCAGGTGGCCAAGCGGCAGCGCGAGGCCGTCTTACAGGCTGCGGGAAAAGGGGGGGTTTAGGGTTTAGGGGTTTAGGGTTTAGGGGTTTAGGGTTTAGGGGTTTAGGGGTTTAGGGGTTTGGGGGTTTGGGGGTTTAGGGGTTTAGGGGTTTAGGCTGGTTTAGGTTGGTTTAGGTTGGTTTAGGTTGGTTTAGGTTGGTTTAGGGGTTTAGGGGTTTAGGGGTTTGGGGGTTTAGGGGTTTAGGTTGGTTTAGGTTGGTTTAGGTTGGTTTAGGGGTTTAGTTTAGGGGTTTAGGGTTTAGGGTTCAGGGTTCAGGGTTCAGGGTTTAGGGTTTTGGGTTTAGGCCCCAGGAATCTAGGGTTTGGGGGGGGGGGGGGGTTGTGGGGCTTTGGGTTTTGAGTTCCAGGGTTTAGGGCATTGGCTTTTAGGGCTTCCCTTGCTTCAGTTCAGGGTTGTCTTACACAGGTTTGTGCTTTACGGTTTCGGATTTAGGGTTGAGGGTTCTATGGGTTTAAAGTCCAGGGCTTGCGGGCTTGAGGGGTTCATACGGCTGAAGGGTGTGATAGGGTTTAACGATTTGAGTCGCCGAGGGCGCTCGATTTCGGGTTTAGGATTTTTTTATCACCGGTTCTAAAGTATGCGCCCTTGGGTTTTACAGGGCTATATCAGGTGTATATAAGGGGGGCCCTTTTATGGACCCATACTAAGGGACCATGTAACTACCCAAGGAGACTAGGGTTTAGGGTTTGGGGTGTCTCTGAGGTGCAACGAGCGCAGAGCGCGCAGGCGGATGCGCGAAGTCGATGGCAGTCGGAGGCCAGCTGCTAGCCGTAGCGATTTCCTGGGGTTTAGGGTTTAGGGTTTAGGTTAGGACGTTTGGGCGAATATGAGTTGGGATGTCCCCCTGATACTAACAGTCCTTCACAGGGATTATCATAGGTCGTACTATAATCTCTATTAAGGACTGTTAGTATAAGGGGGAACATCCCAAGATATGAGCCAGGTACCTAGGAGCTCGACACGGCTACTCGTACCTATTGTTGCTGATGCTGCAACCCTAAACCCTGAACCCTCAACCCTAAACCCTAAACCCTAAACCCTAAACCCTAAACCCTAAACCCTAAACTGCCTACTTCAGACGCAGCACACAACATGCACATCTATGCCTCAGCGACAGAGACAGGGGGAGAGGGAGAGCCGGAGCGGGCCAGAGGGAGCTTCGGAACCAAGCCCCACAAGAGAAAGAAAGCGTTTAGGGTTTTGGGTTTAGGGTTTAGGGTTTAGGGTCTAGGGTTTAGGGTTTAGGGTTTAGGGTTTAGGGTTCAGGGTTTAGGGTTTAGGGTTTACGGCTCAGGGAAGAACGTGGCGGTTCCTTTTCATGGCAGGTGAAGATGTGCCAAAGTGCACTGCAAGCTGAAGAGAAGCAGCTGGCGCGTCTGCTGGCACGCTGGCGACCTACGAAAGGGGGAACGTGCAGGTCCATGCCTCCCCCCTGAGTATAGGGTGCTTAAGGGAGGGGGTTCAAGGGGGGTCATGCATTCCAAGGTTCCCCAATACTGCCCCCTTTGAACCCCCCTCCCTTAAGAACCCTATAACTCTGGCAGTCCATGGTTTCAGGGGATTCGGATCTACGGAATTCATCCGGTCTTGGGGGTGGGGATTTGGATGATCCTTCAGCCCTAAACCGGAAACCCTGAACCCGCATCCCTAAACCCTAAACCGCATGGCGTGGCAAACTTGAGGTAAGGAGTCAGCAGCGATTGCGGCCAGGGAGGGGCAGCAGGCCTGTGCCATGTGCAGCACTCGCGACTACTGGGTACCCTAAACTAACCCCTAAACCCTAAACCCTACACCCTAAACTGTTTAGGGTTTATGGCTTAGGGTCTAGGGTTTGGGGTTTTGGGGTTTTGGGGTTTAGGGTTTAGGGCTCCTACTTGCTTCAGAACTCTTCCCAGAAAACATAGAAATATTCTTCTTTACAAGTGGAATAGAGGGACAGGGGTTATTTCCTTTGAGTTTTTTGGGTTGAGTTCTTCAGCAGAGAGTAGTACTTGGGCCCCATGTACCCACAGCTTTAGCCTGGCAATCGCTGCAGTTTGTGGAGCTCAGCTCAACCGACCCGAAGCCCGAGACTTCTGCAAACCCACAACCAAAGCCCAGCATGGACGCCTTAACCCTAAACCCTAAACCCCAAACCCTAAACCCTAAACCACGAAAAACTCCAAACCCTAGCCCTAAGCCCCAAACCCCTGAGCCCCAAAAGCCCGAGTTTGACAGGCTTGTTCGGTGTTGGCCAAATCTCTGGCCGACGTGCGGCTGGAGCATGGCCGGCTTCTGGGCTGGCAGCAGGCCAGCCGTGTGTCGGGGCGACCTGCGGGCCTAAACCCCTGAGAGGGGTTTAGGGTTTAGGGTTTAGGGTTTAGGGTTTAGAGTTTAGGGTTTAGGGTTTAGGGTTTAGGGTTTAGGGTTTCCGGAGTCCGGAGGGCTTCTCATGACACTGAAGGCCACGCAGTGAGGTGGCCCGCACTTTGTCATCTTTCGTTTTAGGGGGAACCACGACAAAGGCTCAACCCTAAAAGGGTAAGCCACTAAGCCCATTTACAGAAACCCTAAGCCTGAAACCCTAAACCCTAAGCCAAATTAAACCCCTGAATCCTAAACCCCAAACCCTCTAACCCCAAAATCCTAAACTCTAAGCCCCTAATCCTAAACCCTAAACCCTAAACCCCTAAACCCTAAACCCCATAAACCCCTTGTGTGCGCAACGGAGTGCCAGGACACCGCAGAGGGCCGGCCGTGGCAGCCTCGGAGGGAAGAGGGCCCCGAGATCCCAAAATGGGTTTTAGGGTTTAGGGTTTAGGGTTTAGGGTTTAGGGTTTAGGGCTAGGGTTTAGGGTTTAGGGTTTAGGGTTTAGGGTTCAGGGTTTAGGGATGTTTAGGGTTTAGGGCTTAGGGTTTGCGATTTCGGGTTTAGGGGGGAAACACAGACAGGCGCAGCAGGTTCTGGGATTTTTGCATGCATAGGGCTTAGGGTTTCTGAGGCTGAAGGTTTATTTGGATTTTAGGCTTCGAGGCATGTAGGGTTCGCAGGCTTTCTACAGATTCATCAGTTTAGGGGTTTAGGGGCCGGGCTAGGGTTTAGGGTTTTGGGGTTTTATGGTTTAGGGTCCCTGCTTAGGATCCTCTGAAATGGTTCCGGACACTGTATCTAAACTCCAAGCCCCCAAACCCCTACAACCCTAAACCCTCAACCCCTAAAACCCTAAACCCTAAACCCCCAAAACCCTGAACCCTTAACCCCTAATCCCCTAAACCCGAAATGGCAAACCTAAACCCTCAACCCTAAACCCTAAACCCTAGACCCTTTGATGAGGTCCGACCTCGACCCTTTCGGCCTCAGAAGAGCTGCGGCCGACCTCGGGAGCCGGATCGAAGGTCGGCCACCCAGCCTGTGGGAGGGTTTAGAGTTTAGGGTTTAGGGTTTAGGGTTTAGGGTTTGGGCTTTGGGCTTTGGGGTTTGGGGTTTAGGGTTGGCGTTTGGGGTTTAGGGCTTGGGTTTAGGGCTTAGGGCTTAGGGCTTAGGGCTTAGGGCTTAGGGCTTAGGGCTTAGGGCTTAGGGCTTGGGGTTTATTCCTTCTCAAGAGTAGAAGCCAACATCCAACAAATGACCGAAGGGTAGTTCGAGTGTAGCCTTCGGAGAATTATTGCTATCGCCACTGCGTATTCTTTGCGACTGCACGGTCTCCTTAATGCGGCATAGGATGGTCTAGCGGTGATTTAGGAGGAGTCTAGGGCAAAAGGCAGCTTAGGGGTATTCAGGGGTGTTGAGGCCTTGGGAGTTAAACTACTATTCGCTTACGAACCCCCCAAAAAATGAAGGACAATAATCCCTATGTTGCCCTTATGAGGAAGAATGTTTTCCTTTTCTGGGGGGGTTCTTAAGCAATTAGTAGATAAGGGTGTAGCTTCATGAGGATGAGCCCTGAACACTAACACCTGTGAAGCGTCGGCAACATCTGAGGGAAGGCGACGCCTGCTGCGTGACACCTTGCCTTAGACTTTAAACCCTAAACCCTAAACCCTAAACCCTAAACCCTAAACCCTATAAACCCTGCAAGCCCCAAAGCCCGGCAAAGGCCTCCGACGGAATTTTCACAAGCTTTGGCTCGAGCCGCTTGCGCTCGCCTGAACTCTAAACCCTAATCCCTAAACCTTGAACCCTAAACCCTAAACCCTAAACCCTGAACCCTGAACCCTGAACCCTGAACCCTGAACCCTAAACCCTAAACCCTAAACCCTAACCCCTAACCCCTAAACCCTGAACCCTGAACCCTGAACCCTCAACCCTGAACCTTGAGCCCTCAGCCTGAGTCCCAGCCTTCAATGCCCAACCTACAGAAGCGAGACCCGAAGAATCGCAACCCAAAAACTCCAGGCCGCCGCAGAAGTGCCTGAACCCTATACCCAGGCTTTTGAAGCCCTATTGAGCCCTCACTGAACCCCAAAACCCTAAACCCTAAACCCTAAACCCTAGCCCTAAACCCTAAACCCTAAACCCCTAAACCCTCCAAATGCCCTAAACCCCTCGAAGCCCTGGCGCTCCGCCACTGCGCCATGGCCGTTCAGAAGGAAGGCTGGCTGCTGAAGCGGGGGCCCGCGTTACAGAACACCTGGTCTTCCAAGTGGTGCGCGCAGCCCCCAGCGAGGGCGAGGGGTTTGGGCTTTTTCGGGTTTAGGGTTCAGGGGTTCAGGGTCGAGAGTTTAGGTTTTAGGGGCTAGGGTTTAGGGTTTTTCAGGGGTTTAGGGTTTAGGGTTTAGGGCTTCTCAGGGGTCTGGATATTTGGGGGCTCTGGGCGGTCAGGTTGGCTAGTTGACATGGGAAATATGGTGAGTGTTTCAGGGTTTGAAGGGGGGAGGAATTTTTGGGGGGTGTAGGCTCAACCCTAAACCCTAAACCCTAAAACCTAAAACCCTAAAACCCTAAACCCTACTGCCGATCCCGATTTGGGCTCCGCAAATGCCATTCATTGCCTCCAGCTCTCAGCTCTTACGTTGCAAACACACCGGCTCCTCAATCTGGACTCCATGCAAAAGCAACAAGAACGCCTTATCCTGCCTTCGGGTTTAGGGTTTGGAGTTTATTTAGGGTTTAAGGTTTAGGGTTTGGGATTTAGGGTTTAGGGTTTAGGGATACCCGCCCAAGCCCAAACCCTGAAATGAAGAGGTGCTGGACGAAGGCGGTTTCCGCTACTTTGCAGATAGCCCCGGACTCAGCGTCAGGCTGTGGCCACGCTTCTGTTCGTCGCATGCCTTAGGGATAGGTTCAAACGGAAAGCTTGTAAAGGACAAACACGATCAAACCCTTAACCCTACACCGCGGGGGATCCACGCAGGGTTGGGAAGTCCGGCGCCCTAAAATGGCCCGAAAATAACCCTAGATTACCATGAAATAACTCATAAAATGTCCCCCAAAACCCTTCAACGCCCTAAGCACTAAACTTGGACGACCAACCTTGGCGCCCAGGCGCGAAGGAACAGCCGGAAGGGGACCTGCCCATAGGCCCAGGTCAGGAGCACGGTTTTTTTCCGTGTCTGGGGCGTTTAAGGTTCAGGGTTCGGGGTCTAGGGGGTTCAGGGTTTGGAGTTTGGGGTTGTAGGTTTAGGGTTTAGGGGTTAGGGTTTAGAGTTTGGGAGGTTATGGTTTAGGGTTTAGGGTTTAGGGGCCTTGGGGGTTCTAGCTCTAAACCCTCAAACCTCGCGATTGGCTTTCTTGAGAGGCTCAAAGGCAACAGCCTTTGCAAGCCGCGAAGCATCAGGCCCGGGAGCAGATTCTGATGCACCGGGTGGGTGTCGGGTTTGGGGTTTGGGGTTTCCTACTACTTGCTCAAGAAACCCTATAAGGAAGAGCATTTAAATGTTTTGGGGGGTTCTTAAGCAAATAGGTAGTTTAGGGTTGAGGCTATTTAGGGCTTATCAGGGCTTGTGGGGTGAATAGGGGGGCTGACTAGTTCAATCGTTCAGGGTGTAGGCTTTTGGGCTCAACTTTGCTTTGGCTTCAGAATCTCTACCCTTTGCGGTGGCTTTCTTCACTCAGTGCTGTGGGATGTTGAGGGTTTTCAGCGTGCTTGGGCTTCCGTGAACACCAGAACACCAGAGGGGATGTTCGGGCTCTAGCCTGAAGGCCTCCATTCCCTGCGAGCATCAGCCCAAGCCTCAAAGCATCCAAACCCCCCCAATCCATCCCCCTTCTGAGAATTGAGTTGATCTGCTGTGCCGTGGAAGGAGAGGCTTTGAAGCTTCAGCCACTTGCCAGCATGGTGCCGGAGGATGCGAGACATCTAGGGCTTTGGGTTCGCGGTTTCTGCGGGGTTTAGAGCTTCGGAGGCTGGGGATGTGAGATGTTGGAATGTCGAGCTGGTGTGAGGAGCTGATACTTCAGGCTTTGAAGTGTTTTGCTGGCATCAGTCTTTCTGGCAGAAGATCATTCTCTTATTCTCTTCGACTTCTCGCGGGTGCTTGCGGGGGTGGGGGGTGGGGGGGTGGGTGAAGTGAAGGAGTGCTGTCCACGCTATCCCTAGAATCCCAATTCTTCCACATATAGACCCAGAAGACATAGTAGAACAGTAGAACCTGTGAAATTGAGCAGCGTTTTGTTCTACGAGCAAGGCTACGTAGAGACGCGATCATTGAAAGTCGGCCGCGTAGCATTTTGCCTGCAGGGCGTAGGTTTGCGTAGGGTCCGCGTAGGCAAGTCTATGCAGTATGGGCGCGTAGGTCCGCGTAGGTTGTCTATGCTTGCTGCGTAGGTCCGCGTAGGCACACACGTCAACAACATACTCCGCGCGTAGGCCGCGCGCCTACTAAACATGAGCTGACGCGTAGGCCCGCGTAGGATACCCATGCCATTACAACACCCCACACAATGAAACAAAAAATGCTCAATTATGACTCGCCCCTCAAAAGCATCACTAAGACTTTGCTTGGGTTAAGCCCTAAACCCTAAACCCTGAACCCTCAACCCTAACCCTAAACCCTAAACCCTAAACCCCGACTTTGCTTGAGGACCGACCGGCCATTCGGGTTCGCTTTGGACTTGTCTCCCGCGGCGGGGCGGTATCAGCACATCTGCTACTTCGATGCTACCGAGCTGCAGCGACCGCCGCAGTTTCCCTCGGGACTGGGTACAGTAGGTAAGCTGGTTATATAGAATCCTAGTATGGACAAAAGGTTAACCTCTTTTGTAGATTCACCCCCCCTCCCCCCCCAAAGTTCCTGCCTTTGTGTCGACCAGGGGGGGCATAGGAGCCATGATCCAGCCCCAAAAGCCTCCAACGCTGGACCAGAAGCCGCGCGCTCCCAAGATTCGATGCTGGCTTCAGCCTGGTATGCCAGTCGTACCCTTTTTGCCTTTTTGTTTCTTTTGGTTCAAGCTTCTCTTCTAAAGTCACCAACCCCAAAAAGGGACCCCCACAAAGGGGTACCCTTATTACGACATGGCTACCGCGCTACCAAGTCAGGCTGAATCAGCACAAGAGCTGAGTCCATGGATGGAGGCGATCCAAGGCGGGCAGGAGTTGCCACGTGACTCACCTACAAACCACCCCAAACCCTAAACCCTAGGTACAGACGTCATGAAAGCTCGCATCCATACATGCGATAGGGGTCGGAAGAATTCCGAAGAGTATTGCCCCATGGTCCCCAGAAAAGGTGCTATAACAACCCCGGAAAGCCTGTTCTGAACTATTGAGGCCCCTATATTATGCAAGCCTGAACCCTGAACCCCCAACCCCAACCCCATATGTGTGGGCTCTTCAAGATCAAGCTTATGAAGGAACTAAATGAGGGACGCTTATAAGGGACTTTAGAGGTCATTTAAGGGGTACTTAGGGGCTACTGAGGTACATGGGGACTTTATAGGGCAGATATAGGGGTTATATAGGGGAATAAGAGTAAAGGTCCCTTCTACGGAAGCTTCTGCTTCGGTCCCTTTGAAGGATGGATTGCAGCTGCAGCCTGGCAGGCGGGAGATGTTGCCGGGCGCTTAGCCCATCCTTTAGGGTTTAGGGTTTAGGGTTTAGGGTTTGGGGTTTAGGGTTTAGGGTTTAGGGTTTAGGGTTTAGGGTTTAGGGTTCCCTTATAAGGCCCTCTAAGCACAAAAGGGCACCCTCTTGATTATCAAGTTACTCTTGGGTCTAGTATACCCTTACTTTTCCAGGATACACCCCCTCAGTCCTGTATAATCCTCGAACAGTTCTATGAACCCCCCAAAGCTTTTAAGACAGCCCTTAACACCTCCTGCCTCTCGACGAGGTCTGCGTGACAAGTTCCTTCATGTCAGATTCAGTAGCTTGTCAGCAGCATTTCCAGGATTTTTTCAACATCCTAGCCTTACACCAACCCCCGAAACCCGAAACCCTAAACCCCAAACCCTACACCCTAAACTAAACCCTGGTTCCGCAAGCAAGGGCAGTCTTGCAGTTTCCTTCGGGGCTTGACAACAATGGACAAAGATGATGGGGTTTCGTGGCTCGGGGCTTTGCTCGCCAAGTCTCGGTTCAGGGTTTAGGGTTTAGGGTTTAGGGTTTAGGGTTTAGGGTTTAGGGTTTAGGGTCTAGGGTCTAGGGTCTAGGGTCTAGGGTCTAGGGATTAGTTCAGGGTTCACGGTTTAGGACTTTAAGGTTTAGGGCTTTCGAGGGTTCAGGACTGAGGGATGAGGGATTTTGGGAATGAATTACCCTAAACCCTAAACCCTAAACCCTAAACCCTAAACCCTAAACCCTAAACCCTAAACCCTAAACCCTAAACCCTAAACCCTAAACCCTAAACTAGCTGCAGCTTCTGTTGAAGTCTTGATCTCCGGTGTCTCAGGAAATCCAGATCCAGCTGGAAGCCGGCCTGTGCCCTGGCTCAAGGGATTGAGACTCGTACCCTAAACCCTAAACCCTAAACCCTAAACCCTAAACCCTAAACCCTAAATCCCGGTTCCCTTCATATACTCCTAGTGTGGCCGTTAACCAGGGCCTTCAAAATCAAGGGTGCAACTCCTTAATATACTCCTAACGTGGCCCTCATCTTCCCTTAAGAGGGTCGCTTAACAGGGCGCCCCAAATGAAGGGTACAACTTTAGGGGTCCAAGGTAGCGTCCTATGACTGGCGTTCGGCCAAGTTTCGAGATTCACCTCCAAACCCCCCCCCCCCCCCCCAACGTATTCGGGGTTTTAGGGCTTTAGGTTGGGATGCTCCCCCTTTTTTAGCAGTCCTCAATCGGCATTATAGTACCCCCTATTACAACAATCCCTATTAAGGACTGTTAGTATAAGGGGAGCATACCAGGCTTTAGGGTTTTCAGGGTTTAGGGCAACCTCCCTATTACAGGACATGAACGTTCAGGGCGAAACATGCCCCTACAAGGATTTACGGCCCATCTTCCCTAAGGGGGATAATCGTAGTATAGGGTATATTTCCCAAATGTGGCCCCCAAGGAGCATAAAGCTTGCAAGTTTGCTAAATCATGGTCCCTTTTGGGGGTACCCTAAATAATAGGGGCCGAGGGTTTAGGGTTTAGGGTAGGGTTTAGGGCAACAGATAACTACAATCGAGCACTCAGGCCATTGAGGTTTGGTACTTCTTCGGGCTTGTTGAAGGTTAGGGGCGTTAGGATATCATGGCTTTCGGGCGTTGGGGCTTAAAGTCTAGGGTTTCAGGGTTTAGGACCTGGAGCTCGCCACCCCAGACCCCAAACCCCAAGCCCCAAACCCCAAACCCCAAACCCTAAACCCTAAACCCCAAACCCTAAACCCTAAACGCTAAACCAAAGGACTGGCATCCTCGTCAAGGTCGATGAGCACGAGGACGCTTTCGTCGAGTTTGCGCTGCACGACGCGCGGCAGTGGGTCTTCCAGAAGAGCTTCGGTCGCGCTCTACGTAAGGGTTTTTAGGATTCATAAGGGTTTAGGGTTAGGGTTTATTTTGGATTAATTCGGGTTCAGGGTTGAGGGTCTACGGCTTTCAGCATGACAAAAAAACGCAGTCCAGATTCAGTGTGTGCACTCTGGGCAGTTTAGAAGCCGAGAATGCAGGGATTGGGATTTGGGGCGCGTTTGAAAGACTTAGAGGTCGTAAAGCCAGAAATTTTAACAAACCCCTAAACCCTAAACCCTAAACCCCTAAACCCCTAAACCCCTAAAACCCTAAACCCCTAAACCCCTAAACCCCTAAACCCCTAAACCCCTAAACCCCTAAACCCCTAAACCCCTAAACCCCTAAACCCCTACAGCGTAAACCAGACATCTCCAAGGTTGCTCCAGCAGCCTTAAATGATTAGCAGCACTCTCCCCATTATAACCCTTTTTTCTTGTTAGACTGTAGCCTGTATATGTATATAAATATATATGTATAGATAATAAAAAAGTATGTATGTATGTATGTATGTATATATATATATATGCAGAGACACAGGGCCGAGTTCCCTCGTTCCCTACGAAGCACCAATAGGATAGCTGTGAAAAGTTCTTGTGCTGTTTGCCTTAGCAGAGCAACCCGATTCATCTCAAGCATATATATATATATATACCCTTCAAGGGATTATTTAGGGTACCTCATTCCCCCATTCCCTACTAACCAACAGTAAGGAGACCAGTGCCGAGAATTTCGAAATCAGCGTCAAGAGTCCCTACCTCGTGTTTACTCAGAACCCTAGGCCCGAAAACCTAAACCCTAGACCCTAGACCCTAAACCCTAAACCCTAAACCCTGTAAAAAAAGACAGCCCTCAACCCCGCAAGACTCCGTGCCTAGGAATCGGCACAAGCTCCGGCGGGTGGCGGATTCCGACGCAAAGGACGTCTTCCTCGCATCCTGGCCTGGTCTCCTTTCTGTTGGTTAGTAGGGAATGGGGGAATGAGGTACCCTAAATCATCCCTTAAAGGGTATATATATATATATATATATATACATAGGGGGATATAGGGTACCTCATTCCCTACTAGCCAACAGTAAGTCTCTGGCGCGCTGTCGGAGAACGTTAGAACGGGCATTTTCATAGTTTGGATTCTCGTTCTTCCACACGGGATTGGACTTTTGTTTGGCCTCCTGTACACATGCACTGGGTTAGGGTTTGGGAGTGTTTCGGGTTTAGGGTTTGGGGTTTAGGGTTCAGGGTTTAGGATAGGGTGAGGGGGTGATTCGAGGACATCGTGCCCCAGAACGACTTGATCATGCACTGGGCGCTGCGCGTCGTGGGCAAGAAGGCCGCACGCTGCGACTTGCCGGCAGTTCCTGGGGTCCTAGGGTTTAGGGTGCTGGGGTGCTGGGGTGCTGGGGTGCTGGGGTCCTATGTGCCCCCCACTGTCCAAAACCCCAAAAAGGCGCCCCGTTGTGATGTAAAGCAGCGCCTAAAGCGTCGACCGGAAACTTTCTATAGGACACGGAGCAGGCCCTCATTCCCTTTTTTGGGGCTGAAGTTCCCCCTTTCACCCAAAAGGACACCCTCCTTATTCCTAGGTTGCTTTTGGGCCTTGTACTCATAAGCATCCCATCATATCCAAGCTCTCGAAGCGGTCTAAAGAGCTGCATACCCTGAGTTTAGGGTTTAGGGGTTTAGGGGTTTAGGGTTTATAGGGTTTAGGGTTTAGGGTTTAGGGTTTAGGGATCTCTGCTTCCGAGGTTACGAGTTTGAAGCAGACGGGGTGTGCATGGGCAAGCGCACAGCGCTCGACAAAGGCCTTCCCATCAAGTCTCAGAAACTGGCAGGCGCGCATCCAGGGTTTAGGGTTGTAGGGTTCAGGGACTTGAGGGTCATCCAAGTGCATGGCTTTTCCCTAAATTCAAGATCCTTTTCCCTCCTCTGACATGGCAACATTTTGAGAGCCGCCCTTAAGGGCTTAGGACTTAGGGCTTAGGGCTTCGGGCAGAGGGCTTAGGGCTTCGGGTTTCGGGTTTAGTTTCAGGTCAGGAGGAGCAGGATTCGGGTTAAAAGGTCTTGAGCCTATGGGAGGTTCGACACCCTACACTCAAGTCTGGCTTTGCCCTACTTGGAGGGAGGTTCATGGTACTTATTGACCAACTATGACCGGTACTTACAACTGTACTTGTAACCATATTGGGGTACTTAAGGGGCTTAGAAACAGGACATAAGTACCGTTGTAATTGGTTCTCATGAACCTCCAAGTAAACCCTAAGCCCTAAACCCTTTTGGCAAGGCCGGACATCGAAGACGCACCGGGAGACTCGGTTGGCCGTGGTAACATTTGACCATCTTCCCTTCTTCTGTTGATTAGGATCAAATCTCCGAGAACCACAAACCCACAACCCCTAGACCCCAAACCCTAAACCCCACTCTAAAGGGGCCCTAAACCCTAAACCCTAAGCCCTAAACCCTAAACCCTAAACCCTAAACCCTAAACCCTAAACCCTAAACCCTAAACCCTAAACCCCTAGGAGATTACGGCCTGGTGCACCGACTTCGGGGCCGAGCACAGCTACGACGCC
Source organism: Symbiodinium natans (assembly GCA_905221605.1). Taxonomy (NCBI): domain Eukaryota; class Dinophyceae; order Suessiales; family Symbiodiniaceae; genus Symbiodinium; species Symbiodinium natans. Next base: position 119,146 of record CAJNDS010002191.1, on the reverse strand, counting down.
GCAGGCAACAACCTCTTCGGCGGCAAGAACTGTCAGGCCCCGGAAGAGGTGTTGGGGCCGAGGATTCTTGAGGGTTTAGGGTTTAGGGTTTAGGGAAAAAGGGTTTAGGGTTTAGGGTTTAGGGTTTAGGGTTTAGGGTTTAGGGTTTAGGGTTTAGGGAAATCAGGGTTTAGGGTTTAGGGTTTAGGGTTAGGGAAAAGGGGCTTAGGGTTTAGGGTTTAGGGTTTAAGGTTTAGGGCTGTCGGGCCCAGAAGAGGTTTTTGGCCTGAGTCTTTCTGGGGCCCGTTCGTTCTTGACAGGGCCTGGGTTTTGATGGGGTTAAGAATGTGTTGGGCCATGTTAGGGTGTAGGATTAGGGGTGTAACCCTAAACCCCAAACCCGAAACCCTAAACCCCAAACCCAAATCCCTAAACCCTAAAGGGTTAAGGGTTTAGGGTCTCCTTGTTGAAAGAGCTTAACAGAGCTTTTGCTAGGATTGAGAAGTCCTTGTGCTTAGAAACTTCTGCGGCCGGTCCTGACTAAAAGACTTTGTGGCAACAAGGGGACCGTGCTAGGGTTTTAGAGTTTAGGGTTTAGGGTTTGGGGTTTAGGGTTTAGGGTTTAGGGTTCAGGGTTCAGGGACTCTGTGGCAACAAGGGGACCGTGCACAGAACTGAATTAGGCTAGCGCATTGCTGGAGCAACCCTAAACCCTAGCCCTAAACCCTAAACCCTGAGAGCAGACACAAACTCGGCTGGCACCAGCCGTGCTCGAGTGCAGGATTTTGCCGTGGAGCTGTGCAGATATATGGAGCCACCTCTCCGCAGCATCAGCCGGCATGCCGGCCTTCTAGCGCACTAGCGAAACCCTAAACCCTAAACCCTAAGCCCTAAACCCTAAACCCTAAACCCTAAACTGAAGACCGGCCCCCTTTCCAGCGATAGGGGCCGGTCGTTAGCAGGCCACCGGCAGGGGCCTGCGGACCCGTAGGCGAAGGCCGAAAGGCGAGCCGTAGGGTCCTGGACCTCAGGTCCACGCGGCACTCGAATAGGCCGCTTCTGTCAGCCTATATAATGATAGCCCTAAACCCTCGTGCAAACGACCGGGGACGCCTGAAATCCTTTTCCTGGGTTCACGAAGGCCCGGAAGCTTAAATGAAGAGTTTGGGAATTGAAATTAAGGCCCGGAGGCTCAAATTCAGGGTTTGGGAACTCAAAATTAAGGCCCGGGGGCTTCAATTCAGGGTTTGGGAGCCCACCTTTAAGCCCTACCTTCAAGGCCCGAAGGCTTAAATTAAGGGTTTGGGAACCGAAAATTAAGGCCCGGAGGCTTAAATTAAGGGTTTGGGAACCTAAAATTAAGGCCCGGAGGCTTAAATTAAGGGTTTGGGAACTTAAAATTAAGGCCCGGAGGCTTAAATTAAGGGTTTGGGAACCTAAAATTAAGGCCCGGGCCCAGCGGCTTAAATTACGGGCTTGGGAACTTAAAATTAAGGCCCGGAGGCTTAAATTAAGGGTTTGGCCCCACCTTCAAGGCCCGGAGGCTTAAATTAAGGGTTTGGGAACCTAAAATTCAAGCCAGGAGGCCGAAATTAAGGATTTGGGAACCTACAATTTAAGCCTTAAATTATGGGTTTGGGAACCTACAATTACCGCTCGGAAGCTTAAATTAAGGGTTTTGGATTAAGGGTTAGGAACCTAGAATTAAAGCCCGGGGGCTGAAATTACGAGTTTGGGAATCTAAAATTAAGGCCCGGAGGCTTGAATTAAGGGTTTTGGAACTTAAAATGAAGGGTCGGAGGCTTAAATTCAGGGTTTGGGAACCCACGTTTAAGGCCCGGAGGCTTAAATAAAAGGTTTGGGAACCTGAGAAAATTGGGCCTGGAGGCCTAAAATAAGGGGTTTGGGAACCTAAAATTAGGGCCCGGAGGCTTAAATTAAGGGTTTGGGACCTTAAAATAAAGGTCCGGAGGCTTAAATTAAGGGTTTGGGAACCTAAAATTCAGGCCCGGAAGCTTAAATTAAGGGTTTGGGAATTTAAAATTAAGGCCCGTAATTTAAAATTCAGGCCCGGAAGCTTAAATCAAGGGTTTGGGAATTTAAAATTAAGGCCCGGAATTTAAAATTAAGACCCGGAGGCTTAAAATAAGGGTTTGGGGACCTAAATGAAGGGTCGGAAGCTTAAATTAAGAGTTTGGGAACCCACGTTTAAGGCCCGGATGCTTAAATTAGTAAAACTTAAATCAAGGGTTGGGGAACCTCAAATTAAGGCCCGGAGGCTTAAATTAAGGGTTTGGGACTTTAGAAACACAGGCCCGGAGGCTTAAATTAAGGGTTTGAACATGCTTTGAAAGTTTGCTAAGACCACGGAGTGGAATCGAGTCGAGCCTGCTGCTTTTGCCGTCGCCAATCCTGAAAGGGCTTGAAAGTCTTCCAGGGACCACGGAGTGGAATCGAGTCGAGCCTGCCGCTTTTGCCGCAGCCAATCCTGAAAGGGCTAAACGTCCAGCCTTGAAAAGGTTTCGAAGAACTGCTGAGTGGAAACGAGTCGAGACTGCTGACGGTTGCTCATTTTGGGGGTTCTGCTCTACCAAACCATATATCCCCCCTTGATAGGGGGGTAGGGGGGTAGACAACCCTAAACCCGTCCAAGGTTTGTATTTTGGGTGGGAGGGTGGGCATTGCAGCTCATGCGCCGACCCCCAACCACTTCATGGAGGGGGTCGAAGCGCACTCGCAGCGAAAACCCTAAACCCTAAACCCTAAACCCAAATCTTACACCACCTGACCACAAGGACTTTGCATCGCAACCAGCACTAGCAAGACAACTTCCTCCCAAAGCTCCACAATTCTTCTCAGGGGCCGATTGGGGTTTAAAGTCTAGGTTGATGAGCCTGCTGATGACTCTCGCTGGCGTGCGATGCTTTTCAGTATAGGAATCTGGGACACTGAGCACTCTAAGCTCTGAAATCCGAAGCCCCTGGAACGAGCTGAAGGCTGATCCTTCGGGCAAATGAGAGGGATTATACAACAGCAGTGCCTTTTCACAAGTACCCCATGGCGCAAGATTCATCGGCTTGCCTGCCCTAATCTCTTGAACCCTAGCCTAAACCCCGAAACCCTAAACCCCCAAAACCTTAACCCTAAAACCCTAAAACCCTAAATCCTAAACCCTCCTGCCCTCCCGAACTCTGGCTTGATCTAAGAGCCTCTCGCAGCTAAGGATCGATACGGAGCAGCTGCCGTTTAGGCAGGCGGAGCAGGCGCACCCCCGTGGAGGGCTGAGGCCTAGGGGATAAGGGGGTTTAGGGTTTAGAATTAAGGGTTTAGGGTTTAGGATCAAGGGTTGAGGGGGTCTAGAAATTAGGGCTTAGGGTGTAGGGTTGAGGGGTTTAGGAGATGATGGGGTATAGGGACGTAGGGTTGCGATTGAGGGGGCTAAGCGTCTGGAAGTTATTCTGGGGTGAAGGGTTTAGGGTGGAAGGCTGGGGTTTAGGAGTTGAAAGGAATGTTGGGCTCGGAGCTGTAGGGAGACAAGTGGCTGGGGAAGCGAAACACTAAGGGGTCTACGGAGCTTTTGTGTTTTATTAGGCCTCGTTGTTTTTGGCCCCTAGGGTTTAGGGAAAGCTGTACGGCTCAAGAACTTTCGTGATTTAAGCGGGGGGGTTTTGTTTGGGTTTAGCGTTTGGGTTTTGGGGGTCTCTTTGCAAAGCTCCGGTCAGAGAAGGACAGCTTCGGGTTTGGATGGCATTTAGGGTTCAGGGATTTCATGGATTTAGGGTTTTCATGGTTTCAGCTTTTTGGCTCAGAATACCCGGACGAGGCCCCCGATTGGAACTCACTTTCAGTCTTCAGGCAGCAACCTTTTAGCATTCTCGGGGCGACGACGTCTTTCATCTTCAGGGACTCAAAGACTTTTTAGCCACGTGAAGTCTGAGACCTCGCAACGTTCAGATTTCGGCCATCATCCCTAAACCCTAAACCCTAAACCCTAAACCCTAAACCCTAAACCCTAAACCCTAAACCCTAACATGTACCCTCGGGGCAGGTCAAGACGGTGCTGGGAGCTGGCGCCTTTGTGGCGGCCGATGCAGCGTTGGGCGCCTTGGCGCCGGCAGTCTCTTGAATCCTCACCGGTGAAGGGTGTGATGATCTCTGGATGGTTGTCAATGTATCGACTATGATATAATTAACCCCCAAGAGGCAAAGTCCCTCTATGTCCTGCTGCATAAGCCGGCGCAGGTACGGGCCTGTTGGCAGCGGGCACGGGGCTCGTGGCTGGTGCCTTGGACTTCGGCGTCGCCGCTGCCGGTGCAGCTGCCGGGGCAGCCATGAGCCCTGGGGTCCTTGCCGCTGCTGCTGCCGTGGGCGTGGGCTACGCGTCAGGCGCCTGTGCTTGGGCTGTGGCAGGTTGTGGTGGCACATGCGTACTCGGCCACAAGACTTATCTGGTTGGCTCAGAGCGTGTGTTAGGGAAACGACACCCCCTCCGTGCCTACATTTGCAGAACAGTGGCTGTCTGTTCCCACGGCAAGACCAGGAAACTGAAAGCAGTAATCGTGCCTCAGCAGTAAACGGCGTCCCAACCCGCAATGAGATATTTACACACACACACGTTGATTTGTCTTGATCTGATGAGACGGACAGGTGACAGACCATCATCCTGACAGACTGGGCAATCAAGGCGAATGATAATTTGGTTCCTAAGGCACGCCAAACACCAGGAATGGCATGCCTGCAAAACAGAATGAAGATGATGCGTAAGGGTGTGGGTCTTGCCCTTGCTGTGCCACACAGCACGAAAATGAGACAATGAGATGGTGCTCCCCAAGCTATCCTCGCGAGGATCCATGGGCAAGCATGCAGGTACGTTTGCCTGGGGAGGGTTGGGGAGCTTCGCTGGACAGGGCTCCCCACCCTCCGCCCCTGTCCCTCTGCAAGTGGGTGCGAACCCATGCTTGTTGCGCGCACACACACACATCAACCCCACCAACCAAATTCCCTAAACCCTCCCAGCCCGAATTTAAAAGCCTTGCAAGTCCTGCAAGTCCCTGAAGGCTCCAATGCATTTCCTTACTCTCCCTGAAGGATGAGATGGCAGCGAAACCCCCGAGGAACCCCGTGTTTAGAGCCCCCAAAAGCCCAAACTGCACCTCCAGGCGTCATCACGCCGGAGTCCATCCCAGGATTTGGCTTTGAGACGCAACAGGCTCCCGAGCCTGGGAAGGATGAGCCTTAGCAGGGAAATAAGGAACGAGGTACCCCTACATGCACCTTAGATTTCGCCCTCCCTACATACCCTACATTCCCTACATTCCCCCACAACCACTACTTCAATAGCTAGATTGTGTAAGGTTTTTTTGTTGTTTCATGTGGTCCTTTTTTCTGATTGTTGGGAGCCTATCGTTCCTGAATTCCCTGCCCGGACTGCTGTTAATGCTCCTCCAGAAGGCATATTGCATCCGGCCTAGACTGCCATGCGCAGAGGGGATGTTGGGCTTGACCTAATTGGGGTTGACGAAAATTGGGGACCCTAAAATAGACCCCCGAAATAGTAGGATTGAGGACCCCAAGAAGGTACCCCTACTTTCGGAAACCCAAATGGGCTGCTAACGTTGACGGAGAACCAGAAAGGGGCCATCATTTGGATTAAGCCTTTCGAAAAGAAGCGTAGGGTTACTCACAGCGTGTTGCAAGGCTTTCAGGGAGTCTTGGCTACGACGAAAGTACACAGCCGAAGATGCATCTATATGCCTTTGGGTGGAGGTCGATGGCCAAGAATCAGGATGCAAGCCCCAAGCAACCGACGCAGGGTCTAGGGTTTAGGGTGCAGGGTCCCTGGCGGACGTATTGAGGACACGAAGGGTCGCTCCTGATTCTGCGGCTGATTTGGCCATGAATGGCTTTACCGGCGTTTTTCCCCGACGCTTCGAGTTCTGCTGGACCCTGGTCAGCTGTAAACCCTAAACCCTAAACCCGAAACCCATATTCGTGAGAACTCACGCCTCGGTTGCGAAGCATTCGGGCCATGACCGGGGGGGGGGAGGGGGGGCGCCTCGGTTGCGAGGCATTCGGACCATGACGGGAGGGGGGGGGGGGTTGCTCGAAAGGTCTTGGAAAGGGCATAGAGCATAGGGGATGGACCTACAGGGAAAAAGAGTCCCTATTAAAAGGGGGGATCTTTAGTAAAAAGGGAACCGGAAGATGATGTTGGGGACAGATTTGGGGCTTTAGGGTTCAGGGTTCAGGGTTTAGGGTGTATAGGGCTACCATGCTGCAGAGCAGCGGTAGTCAATCACCTGCGTTCTCCCAGCTACGGCTGGCCTCATGCGTCCTCCCCGAGATGGAAAGAGCCGCAGTGGTGTGTTCTGCTCGCTCAGCCTTGTGGTGCCCTTTTGTCCCTTCTCAAGGGTTCAGGGTTAGGGTTTAGGGTTTCGGGTTTAGGGTTTAAGGTTTAGGGCTTAGGGTTAAGGGTTTAGGGTACAACCAACCCCAAAAAGGATTACAGTTAGTGCGATTGGTGGGGTACCAAAAAACCCTTCGGTGCTTCGAACCCTAAGCCTGGCAGCCAAAATTCTCCAGGATCCTTTTCGACAGCGGGTTCAGGGTTCAGGTTAAGGGTTTAGGGTTTAGGGTTAAGGGTGTAGGGCCTGGCACCATTCTTCGAATTTTGTTACAAGCAGCGGTTCACAGCCATCCTTTCACCTCAAGACATGGAACCCGAACCCGAACACCCCAAACCCCAAACCCCAAACTCTGCACCCTAGAAACATAAAACCCATAGTCACGGTGCACTAGAGAGAGACGGTCTTGCCAAGGTCTACAGCTGGACATTCAGCGGCTCAAGGGCGAAGTCTGCACCACTGAGGTGCGGGTCCCATTGCCTAGAGGGAGGGCCTTAATTCGGGTTTAGGGTTTAGGGTTTAGGGTTTAGGGTTTAGGGTTTAGGGTTTAGGGTTTAGGGTTTAGGGGTTAGGGGTTAGGGTTTAGGGTTTAGGGTTGGGGTTCAAAGAGGATCCCTATCTCGCGGCCTTTGTCGCCCAGCACCCATATGATAATACCCCTTGGGTTAGGGTTTAGGGTTTAGGGTTTAGGGTTTAGGGTTTAGGGTTTAGGGTTTAGGGTTTGGGTTTAGGGCTCAATACCCAGATTATCATACCCTGCCTAGGGTTCAGGGTTTAGAGTCAGGGCTCAGCAACTATACTAGGAACAAAAAAGAGGGCCCAAACCCTAAACCCTAAACCCTAAACCACAAACCACTGAAGCTCAAGCCAAGCCGAGCTTTGCATCCTAGCTTTTTGTAAGCTCCCTTCCGAAAGGAGGAGCAGTCTAAGTCCCATGAGGTCCAAATTACGTAAAGCACTAAATCTTAGACCAGTCTTAAGCCCCAAACCTTATATACCCTAAACTTTAGGGGATATAAGGTTTAGGGCTTAAGACGACTCTAAGATTGCCCTAAACCCTAAACCCTACACCCATGAATCTAAGCACCCAACCCTAGACCGAGTGAAAACTCCCGCAAGGCCCAGAAAACTGAAAGCTTTGAAATTCCCTAACCAGAATTTAGGGCTTGAGGCTTCGGGTTTAGGGTTTTTGGGTTTTTGGGTTTAGGGTTTAGGGTTTAGGATTTAGGGGTCTGGGTCCAGGCAAACTTGCGGAAAGTCCGAGCGGAAGAGGCTCGGGTCACCGCGCCATGGACTGTCCGGGCTTAGGGCTTTAGGCGTTTAGGGTTTCGGGTTTAGGGTTCAGGGCTTTTGGGGAGTTTTTGGGGGTTTTGGGTTCCGGGGTGTAGGGTCTTGAGGTTTAGGCACTCCCTTGATTCCCTTGTTTGGGGGTTAGGTTCCCTTACGCATTTTGAGCAAACAGAGGGTCCTCTCTGAATGACTAGGTCATCCCAGGTTGCTCCTGGGATGAAGCCTTGTACTTGAGGAGTGTTCCGCAATTTTCCCATCGCGATCCTTCGATGTTCACGGCAAGGAATATTCCTTGTACTGCAGGCATCATGTTCTAGGACATATTCCTGTTTTTTCGGGCTTCGGTTCCCTTACAAGCGCCTTTGTTTTCCAGAAAGGGCACCCGTTTTTATTCCTAGGTTACTCTTTTTTCCTGTTTGGAGCATGCTTCAAATCGTGACAGGTATCCTAAGAGTGATGGTTTAAGGAAAGTTCCTCAGATTACGGGTTCTGGAGGCTCCTCATACTACGGGTACTGGAGGCTGTCGGAATGGTGTTGCGTACGAAGGTTTGGGGCTGAGGTGGCTTTCCTCTGTGGGAGTCCTATGTTTTGGGGTTTTAGGATTTAGGGGTCGAGCGTCGTTGATTTCGGGCTCCGGGACTTAGCTGTCGGGGTTTAGGGTTTAACGCCAAGTACCCTTTTATTCACATGAAGTGAAGGCTCCCCCTGTTTATTCCTAGCCCTAAACCCCAAACCCTAAACAAACCCTAAACCCTTTCTATCCCTAGGTTACTCTCGGGTCCTCGAGAGGGGACCCCGAATACTCCTGAGATACCCTATACCGGCCAAAGTCCCGTACTTCAGAACCCTTTGAAGGAGGTAAGGGAACACATTAAGGCCCATGTAACTACCCTAGTATGCGTCTCCTAAACCCTCAACCTTCAACCCTAAACCCAAAACCCTAAACCGTAAACCCTAAACCCTAAACCCTAAACCCTAAGGGCCCATGTAAACACCCTTAGACAAGCACGAAACTCCACACCCGCAGGCCGCCTCCATCGAAGCCGGTCGGCTTCGCACCGTCCTCCTCTCCACGGAGATGACGGCGCACCAGGTGGGGTTTAGGGTTTAGGGTTTAGGGTTGAGGGTGGAGGGTTTAGGGTTTAGGGTCCTAAGGTTTAGGGTTTGGGGTTTAGGGTTTGGGGTTTAGGGCTTAGGGCTTAGGGTTCTGAAGGCGCTTTAGGGCGAAGCCCTCAAGCCCAAAACCTCTGAAGCACTTGGTCAGAGATTCAGAGTTTGGTGGCGCAGAAGGGTTTCCCTAACCCCAAACCCCAAACTCCTAAACTGGGGGATTCCACAGGGTGCGAAAGTTAAGGGTGAACTCTGCATTCCACATGACCTGTAAGGTGTGCAGCGAGCGTTTGGCTCGCCTGAGCCGGAATATGGAAGACAGGACGGAGCTCCTCAGTCGGCAATACTACTTGAAGGGCCATCGGCGGATTCGGGTTGCGGGTCTCGGGGTTGGTGGAGAGATGTTGCCCAAGAGCCTGCTGAATGCGAGCTCGTGCCAGCAGTTGCGGAGTCGAGCCTTCTGATACCTGAAATTCAAACTACACAAATTAGTAGGTTGCAGCCAAACTACAAGGCAGCACCCCCCAAAAAACAACGAGCAATTGGGACCCTTGTCCCCTCTCGGGCTTCCGGGAGGTCTGTTCAAGTGACTTAAAGGAGGGACCCTTGTGAGGGATCTTAGGGGGTATTTTTTTTTTGGGGGGGGGGGGGATATTTTGGGGGATACCTAGGTATATAGGAACTATATAAGTTGTACTTAGAGGTCATTTGGGAGAATATGATGAAGGGTCCCTTCTAGGGGTCGAACCCCGGTAACCTGTGGAGTTCTGGGGACCTGAGTCTTAACCTAAATGTCTTGTCTGCACTCCAGATCGGAAAATGGAAGCGGTGGTCTTAAGGTTTTGGGTATAGGGTTTAGAGTTCAGGGGTGTAGAAGTGTAGGATCTAAGGTTCAGGGTTTAGAGTGTAGGATGTAGGATGCCCGGAAGAGCTCTCGGATACAGAATCCTGAAGCCTAGGCAAGCTGTCTCAACCCTAAGCCCTAAACCCGAAACCCTGAAGCGAGCAGGACCTCGCAGAAGCCAAATTCATCCTGCCCAGGTGTCTGCAGACGGAGCTGCAGCGAGAGTGGCTCGCCTTGACCTGGTTTAGGGTATAGGGTTTAGGGTTTAGGGTTTAGGGTTTAGGGTTTAGGGTTTTGAAAGTTTAAAAAGTTTAGAAAGTCTAGGGTTTAGGGCTTAGGGTCCCTTAAGCCTGTGCAAGGGGTTGTCATTGGCCTTCAGAGGCTCCCCTCCGCGTATCCGTTCAAAGGGTATCCGGCCTTTCACATGTTTGGGGTGTAGGGGTTTAGGGTTTAGGTGTTTTGGGGTTGTGGGGCTTTTGTGGTTTGGGTGTTTCGGGGTTTTTGGGTTTCGGGGTTTGGGGGTTTCGGAGTTGGTGGGTTTAGGGCTTTAGGATTTGGGGGTTGGGGGTTTGGGGGCTGAGGGTTCAATTAGGGTTTATGGTTTGGGGTTGTTGCTCTGTTCCTCGTGAAGTCAAGAACTGTCAAAGCTTTGCATCTGGGACCAACCGTCTGAGTATATGCAGGTGTTCCTGCTTAACACTTCAAAACCGCAAACCCTAAACCCTTCCTGCGAATACCCTCGTGCATGTAGCTGAGAAACCTGAATTAACTGTGCGCGGCTGGCAGAGCCTCCTAGGGCATCTGGGCTTCCATACCCCAAAAATCCAAACCCAAAACCAAACAAGGCTCCAGGGCTAAACCCCAAACCCTAGAACCCGTTGCTTAGGCTGGTATCGGCGAATGACCTTCGTCAAGCGTTGATGGCAGTTTGGGAGGCCCATGGAGATGGTTTTAGGGTTTAGGGTTTAGGGCTTAGGGTGCTACACCTTTCGTTCGGTTCCCCGGATGTTGCTGCCCCGCACATGGAGCATTAAAGGGTTCTGGCTTGTGAATAAGGTTCTAGGAGTCAGGATTTCAGCTATATGGTTCCAGGGCTTGAGGGGCTTTACTGTAAAACTCTCAGGCTTTGGGGTTCGACGTGAGCTTATGGGGTTTCAGGGTTTACAGCAATTAGGTGGGTTAGGGTCTGAAGCCCCGCAGTTTTGGACGTTCATGACCTTCATGACTTCGTGCAGGCGAACGTCTCAGAGGTCAGCAGAGACTTGGAGACTTCGGCGTCCAAATCGCTAGCGCCGGAGACTGAGATCTGCTTGCCGAAAGGTCTCAATAGTCTACGTCTAAATTGCTTATTATATATACACACACGAAGATGTCTCTCTCTCTCTCTATATATATATATATACATAGATAGATATAGATATAGAGAGAGGTGTGTGTGTGTGTGTGTGTGCTTTTATGAAATTTAACAATGTATGTGTTTCTCTGCAGGTTTACTAAAACCCCGAAGCTCCAGTTCTTGGTTCTTTGAGACAAGTACGAGTTCATATCCCCGAATCTCAGGACATGTCTACGTATAGAGTTTCGGGTTTCGGGTTCAGGGTTTAGGGTTTGGGGGTGGTTGATAGCAAAGAGCAAAAGGAATTCTTCGGGTTCAGGGTTTTGGGTTTGGGGTTAGGGTTTCGGGTTTAGAAGCTTCCCCCAACGCCCCTAGAACATGCGGAAGCCCTTCCCATCCCCCAACTCCCCCCTTAAGCCCAAGACCCCTAAACGGTAACACCACAAAAGCCCGAAACCTCTTACAATGTCCTGCACCTCTAAGCTACCAGACCCTTAGTTTCCCCCCCTAAAATTGCTACCAGACCCCTAGCTTCCCCCCTAAAATCCCTTAGCTCCCAAACCCTGAACCCCTGAAAGCCCGAGCCCCAGAACCCTCACTGCCACCCCTCAAGCCCCCGGAGCTCCTTGATCCCCTCCCCCGACCCTCCCCCCCTGAAGCCTAAACCCTAAACCCTAAACCCTAAACCCTAAACCCTAAACCCTAAACCCTAAACCCTAAACCCTAAACCCTAAACCCTAAACCCTAAACCCTAAACCCTAAACCTAAACCCCCCCCACCCCCCGCAATTCTAGAAGTCGCCTCGGCCGGAAAAAATCTTTTCAATTAGGGGGGGGCCTAAACCCTAAAGCCTGAAATCTGCAGCCTGGGAGAGAAGGAGGGAGTAGAGGGTTTGGGGTTTGGGGGTTCAGGGCAGGTAGGGTTGCCTTAAGCCCTAGACCCTAATTAAACCCTCTGAGCCTCGAGCCCTAAGCCCTGCAAATCCTCTGAGCCTTAAGCCCTAGATCCTAATTGAAAGCCCTAATGGCTGAACTCAAGGTCGGAGGCCCTCGACCCCCCCCCCCCCCCCCCGTAATTCTCAAACAGGTTCAGTTTTGGGCTGGGTGCCGGGAGGGTCCGGGAAAAAAGATATTCAAAATTAGGGTGGGGTTTAGTATTAGGGGCAGGGGAGTAGACCCTACACTCATGAACCCCCACAGCCCTAAACTCCTCAACTCCCGACCCCCCCAAACCCTAAACCCTAAACTCCTTAAACCCTACACTCATGAAGCTAAGCCCCGAACGCCAAAGGCGCAGCGAGTCTGCACCTGAGCTGAAGTCTCAACCGGGTCCTGTCTGGAAGGACGTGATGGAGAGGTGAGGGGAGGGTGGGGGAGGTGGGGGAGGTGAAGGAGTGCTTCGGGCTTGAAGGTTTTCGGGTTTCGAAGGTTTATAAGGTTCAGGGTTTCGGGCTTAGGGTTCAAGGAGGTTTGGAGGGCTTCGGGGTTTCTCGTCTAAACGGTTTAGAACGATTAGAGGGTTCAGGGTTTAATGGGTCTTTTTTGTGATGATCTAACAAGGTTCTCTGTCTGTATGGCAGGATCTGAGCGCGAGCTCTAGTGCAAGTTTTGGCTGGTTTAGGGTTTAGGGTTTAGTGAGTACAGCTTATGTTCCTCACACTGGTTTGCCGGTGCCCCGACAACAAGCTAGCCCAAGTCGATGGACACCTTGGCGCTTCAAGTTTGGGGCTTTTGGCCGAAAAGCACAGACTAAGCCTAAACCCTAAATCCGAAACCCTAGCCCTAAACCCTGAAACCCTAAAGACAGGCTCGGTTGCGTTGTCGTGTTTGCCGCCAGGCACGGGTGCCCGCCGGAGCAGATCATCTCGGTGCGAATGCACCGGAGGCTCGCTGAATTCCCGTTTTATAGGCCCCAAACCCCAAACCCTAAATTGGTTTCGGGTCTTTGTGTGTGTGTGTGTGAGAGATCCTGCTTGAGCCCTCAAGCCTGTAAGCCAAAATCAAGACAGGAAACAAAAGCCGAGAGGCACCAAGGTTTAGGAGAAGTGGGTTCACGGCTTCGGGCTGTAGGGGTCTGCTTTAGGGTTTGAGGTTTACCGCTTTGGGTTATTAGTTTTAGGGAGTGCGGCTTCAGGAGCTAAAGACTTTGGGGTTAGGGGTGCACACGGCTTCCCTGACCCTAAACCCTAAGCCCTACGCCCTAAGCCCTGAGCCCTGAGCCCTGAGCAAGCCCTAAACCCACCCCTAGCCCCAATACCCTAAACCCTTCGAGCCCAGCGCTCCACAGGCGGAAGAAGCCGAGCAGCACGCCCGGCGGAGCACCCCTCAGGAGCCGAAGTCGTGGGACGCTTTTGGACTTGTAAGGCTTGGGGCTTAGGGGGTTCAGGGCTTAGGGGTTTAGGGTTTGGGGTTGGGGTTTGGGGGTTTAGGGTTTAAGTCTTGGGGGGGTTTATTGTTTGGGGGTTTGCGGTTTGGGGTTTAGGGCCCTTGGTTAGGGTTAAGGGTTTAGGGCTTAGGGTTTAGGGTTTGGGGTTGGGGTTTGGGGGTTTAGGGTTTAAGGCTTTGGGGTTTGGGTTTTTTCGGGTCTTTCGGTTTCGTGCATGAGGGTTGAGTTGGAGTGGGGAGTGTTGGTGCACTAGCCATGTCAGAAAACCTGCCAAAGTCCTGCAAACCATACATTGTGAAAAACTTGATTTTCCATTACATATTTTGAGAAGGAGCTATGAAAAGCCTTTTAAGGGGGCCTGCCCCGAGCTGCGTCTTGGGGGCTTCGCGGCTTTGGGGAGGCCCGGGGTTCAATTGAGGGCTTTAGGGTCCCTTTGAATGGTTCCCTAAATCGTAAGACTGGACCCCAGACCCCAAACCCGAGACCCTAAAACCCTGAGAACCCGAAATACTCAGCCCTAAAATCCCCAAACGGTAGACCCTCAACCCTAAACCCTAATTAAAACCCTAAACCTAACAACCCCATGAGCCCCGCAAATATGCACCCCGGACCCCCTCTCCCAACCCTGAACTCTGAACCCTGAACCCTGAACCCTGAACCCTGAACCCTGAACCCTGAACCCTGAACCCTGAACCCTGAACCTGAACCCTGAACCCTAAACCCTAAACCCTAAACCCTAAACCCAAACCGCCTGCCTAGGAGGAGCTCAAGCACCGGGTCCCTGCAGCTGCCGGAGAACCCGGGGCCCGCCAAGAAGAAGGCGGCTTCAGCGGGGGCTCATGGGGTTTAGGGTTTAGGGTTTAGGGGGGTTTAGGGTTTAGGGTTTAGGCTTTAGGGTTTAGGGTTTAGGGTTTAGGGATTAGGGTTTAGGGTTTGGGGTGTTTGTTTAGGGTCTAGGGTTTAGCGTTTAGGGTTTAGGGTCTGGCCTTTAGGGCTTGGGGTTTGGGGTTTAGAGTTTAGGGGTTGGGGTTTAGGGTTTTGGACTTGGGGTTTAGGGTTTGGGGTTTAGAGTTTAGCGTTTTGGGTTTAGGGGTTTAAGGGTTTAGAGGGTTTAGAGTTTAGGGGTCGGAGCTTAGGGTTTAGGGCTTGGGGCATAGGGTTTGGATTTGGGGTTGGGGCTTCACTAGGGTTTAGGATTTAGACCAGTTTTTGGCGGGCCTGGCCTTGGTTTGCAGGGTTATGAGGGTTACAGGGCGTGCGTTGAAGGCCCTTATGTACTTACTTCTTCAGCAGATTCGAAGACAGATCTAGAGACCATTCCCAGGAAAGGGACCACTTTGGGACACCTCTGAGGGGGGCGTGCCGGAGCTGCAGTCGTATTCCACCTTAAGCTGACGCTTCGATCGTTCAGCTTCCAAAAAATATCTTGAACCCTGACCCAGATCCTACATCTGAACGCGGCCTTTCCCGAAGTCGCTTAGAGGAGACCAAGATGCCCTCAGCCCCAGATGAGCGGTGCCGTACAGCACTCAAGCTGAAGCTCCGCGTTGAAGTCCCTCCACACATCCTACAGCATCAGCCCTTCATAAACGAAGCTTCAACCTTCTCTGACTATCAAAAGTCGCAAATAAACTCTGACAAACCCACTGTGCCAAAGCCGAACCCTAAAGCTGTAAACCCAACCCACTTCCCTAAACCTCCAAACTCCAAACGCCTAAGCCCCCATCCCTAAAACCCAAACCAGGCCCCAATCCCTAAACCCCACACGCTCTAAACCAGCAAACCCTAAACACCAAAACCCTAAACCCTCAACCCTAACACCAAAGCCATAACGCCCTCAACCCTAACACCAAAACCCTAAACCCAAACCCCAAAACACCAACCCTAAACCCTCAACCATAAACACAAAACCCTAAACCTCAAGCCCTAAACCCTAAACCCTATTCCTCTCCGAGGTGCCTCTTGCATCCACGGCACCCAGCCGCGGAGCCAAGGCCAAAGTGTGGGGAGGCTCAGGTAAGGGAGGATTCAGGCGGCCTTGGGGGGGCGTTTAGGTTTAGGGTTTATATAATAGGGGAGGTCGTGGAAGTTGGGCGGGGGGGTGGGGATTGGGGTTTGGGGTTTCAGGTTTAGGGTTTAGGGGCCTTGAGGGTTTTAGGGGCCCGAGGCTGAAGTTCTGTAGAAGCTGCCCACGTGTTGGAAGGGGTCTTAGGCCCTAAATGCAACCCTCAGCCGCCGAGACTTGGAACCCTAAGCCGCCGAAGCTTAAGCTCTGTGCCTTGTAACTTGTAATCCCCTGTCCTACAGGGGCCCAAATAAGTACTTCTTCTTATTATAACGAACAAGATACCCACTCTAACCATAAGTACGCACCTGCGTTACCACGTTCAATCCGATTTTAAGTCCCGAGCCCAAAAGAAGCCAAGGCCAACACCCAGCCGTCTTGGGCGGGCTGCAGATGCCGGCTGTCGAAGTGGGACCCCCCTCCGCAAGGAGCACCCCTGGTAAATATCGAGATAGGCACGTGGTTGTTTTGTTTCACAGTAAATTCTGCCTTTTAAGGGGACCATACTTGAGGAATACCTTTTCAGAGGTTTTTCAAAGGGCCAGACTAGAGATGTATTGCTCGACTCTTCCGTCGATGTGGAGGGCTTGTTTGTTCGAGGTCTTTCCCCATGTAGGCTTAGCTAGAAGGGCTTCAGGTGTCGATTCTCTGGAAGCAACAAGCATAAGCCACGGCCCTTGTATAATAAATGCCTGCTTTCTGATTGGGATCCCAAGGTTACCGTCTAAAGTAAGCTGGCCGGATTAGTGCTTTGGGGGATGTGCGCGGATTAGATGCCAGCGCAGCTGCAGCAGCACCTGCCAATGTCCAAGCGCTGGCCTTCCAGGCTGGCTTTTGAAATCTGCATCGCAGACAATGATAATGCTGAGGCTCGGTTGCCGGCAACCATTGCAACAATGTTGCAAAGCTCCCACAAACTGTCAGCCTGCAACGTGTCTTGTTGCAGCCCGCGGTCTAGTGACGATTCCTTTTGAAGAGCTGCGTTCCCGCATATCGATTGACAAGGGTTGGCAGACACGAGATGCCTACGCTGGCTGCCAACTTGCCACACTCAGCCCGCAGTCGCGCGGGCACGTTCTAGAAAGAGCAGTGAGGTCGATCTATGCCCAGCTGCAGCCAGGTTGCGTGATCTCGGATCCCACGCCTGGCCAAAGATGCGATGGTAGGCGACGCTCACTGCATCAAGCTGAATATGATTGGATGTGCGACGCCCGAAGAGTGGAATGCAAGACTGGTCAGCTGTGCTGGAGCGAGAAGCACAGCGTTTGGACTGTTTCCTTCCACAATATAAAGTTTGAGCTTCTGGACGAGCTACTTTTAATCATGTACACTCCATTTCGTATCCACTTGCTTCTGCATGACCATAAAAGCGGCGTCAGTTGCACAGGAAGTAGAGCTGCGTCGCGCGGTGTTCGGGTGAAGTACAGCTCTCCGAAACACGTACGCTCATGCGCAGCTGCCACCCAAGCCATCCTTGAGCAGTTTGCCTGCCAGCTGGTGGCAAGCGAACCGACGTCACACGAGGCAGTCCAACAGGCTTACGGCCACTACGGTCGCTCTATGGCAGCTCAAAAAGCCTCAGCTGCGTTTCGAGACCATCCGCTTGGAGGCATGACCCCCACTGCTCGTGGCATGTACATCGAGCAGCTTGTTTGGGAGGTGGACAGAATGCTCTACCCAAGCAGTCATTTCCGATCGCAGCTGCACACTGCAAGACAGGATTGGTTTCGAGACAACTTGCGTGTAGAATGCAAGCACGGACGGTTGTATTTATCTGCAGGGAGGTGGACTTGTAGGTTTTCAGCAATCAAATTTCAGAGCTTTGACAGCCTGTACTTGGCCATAGACAGCCCAGCTGGCATCTTCATCTTGCAACATGCCGGAGACAAGTTCCGCAGCACAAGTGGAGTCGAGACAGCGCATATGGGTGAGAACATTGCTGTAAGAGCCCCGAAACGTGTCGTGGATTGCCATGAGGCAGCCCAGATCGTGGTTGACAAGCTCGTGCAAACCGGAAGCAAACACCTTGCAACAATTCACTTCCACGGCAGTGGCATCTCCCAGCTGCCTACGGGAAATATGCCTGTGTGACAGTACCTGCGGGCAAAACAACTCCAAGCCAACAGGTTGCATGGGATCATGGAGCGAAGCATGAATGCTTCCCGAATGCATTGCTGTGTCAGCAACGTCTCATGTTCGTCATGCCACCCTAAACCATAAACCGTAAACCCTAAACCCTAAACCCTAAACCCTAAACCCTAAACCCTAAACCCTAAACCCTAAACCCTAAACCCTAAACCGCACTTGAGTGCTGGGCACAGCCTTCGACACCCAAGCCTCGAGGTTGTGGGTTTTCATTATTGTTGCAGGATCCTTGGTCTACAAATGTTTAGGGTTCAGGGTATAGGGTTTAGGGTTTAGGGCCTAAGGGTTTAGGGTTTAAGGTGGCCGCTGTGGTCTCGAACATCTCTTTCACTGTGCCCAGATTACATGACATGTCACGGCAGCGTTGGCAAAATTGCCAGCACACATGACCTGGAACCTGAAGTCCTGAAGCGTAGTTGATCGTGCGAGTCTTCCTCCACCATGCAACGCATGCAAATCGAGGGTTGGAGCTGACTTGCAGCTTAACTTGCACCACTCGGAGTTTCGAGTTCGGCCCCAACCGGTTAGTGCCTTGGAGCTCGGCTTGTTTTGAACATATTGCGTAGGCCTTTCGGTATAAGGTTCCGAACCGCAAAGTCGATAAGTTGTAGCCCTCAATACCCCAGTCTATTTCCGTGGTGGGTCCGACCCTGGACGGGCAGGAGCCAAGCATCGAGCACGGCCGCAGAGTCTCCAAGTGAGATGGCGAGGATCTTTCTCAAAATGTCGCTGGCGCTTGAGCAGAACGGATCGTAGCCTCAATGACGTGCTGCGTTTATTATTCTAACTACAAATTCCATAGGAGTTCAGTGGCGGGGGGGTTGGGGGGGGTTAGGATAGATCGCTGAAGGAGTTTTTTAATTCCATCATTTTGAGAGAGACCCACGTGCAAGTAGATCGCCGAGCCGTGAGAGCTTCCTTTGGGGGCTCATCGTTTGAAGGCTCTCTGAGCTGCACGGAGGGAACAGCATGGACCCATGACAGGGGCCCCGCTAACAAGGTGCTAGGACAAGGTGCTTGGACAAGGTTTGTGGGGTTTAGGAAGCTTCTCGTCCCGGAACTTGATTCAAGAGGAAAGCGCAATAGGCCCATCACATGGGCAAGTTCCAGAATGTGGCATGCACACGCCAGGAGACTCCAAGACTCGACTGCAACTATGCAAAAGCAACTAAGCCCCTATATCTTGACCCTAAACCCCAGAACTCGGACAATCTTGTGCAACCTTACCTATATAAGTCGAACGGAAGAACATAAATTGCTCGTGCAAACGTTGGCTGATTCTTGCATGTGAGTATGTCACATGTGAGCTTGCCAGACCGTGGTTAGGGTCTCTGCTGTCTCTTCCTGTAAACTCTCTTTGGTCGCTTCGTGAGAAAGACCAAATATTCTTGGTTGGCTCATGAGGTGTTTGCGGAGTGCAAGAAGAAGGTCGAGGGGAACTCATGGAGTCATCCGGCAAAATCTTACATTGCAGGGCAAGTGGTACTCACTCTGCAAGCATCGCATTAGCCTGACTAGCCAAGATGTGGCAAAGCTCACGCTGCGCATGATAAGAGTGTTATTGCATGGAGACTCTGGCAGATTGCTTTCTTGCGTACGTATGATGAAAGCATGGCTTGATCCACTCTGATGGCGATCTGCTTCAGCTCCTGAATGAATCCTGTACAGTCTGTGCACGCTTGCAACATGTACAGTACGGCAGAGCCCATGGTAGAGGATTGCCCACAGTGGACTCACAGTGTTTCACGCAACGTGGCTCGAGTGTCCCAAGCACCCTGGGTTAACAGCTGCTGCGTCGCTTAACTCAACGTCATCCCTTGCCTCATGCTCAGTGAGTGGGGTGTACTGAGTACTGCTACTTGTGCACATTGGATGGTGTTTGTCGGGTTCTCCACTGGGTGGGTTGAGAGAGAGGAGAGAGAGAGAGAGAGAGAGAGAGAGAGAGAGAGAGAGAGCGAGAGAGCAAGCAGTAGTTGAGGGATGGCCCATGTCACTGGTCCAGGGGGACTACCTCTCTTCGCACACAACCCTTTGCAGTTCCACCTTGCTTCAACATCTGAGATGAGCGTGGAGCTGATTCGCACGATGCTTGGTGCCAGGATGGCGTGCTGGTCATCATTGATTGGGGGCCGGCACCTTTCTTCCCTCTCGTGCACATGACCAAAATGCACTCGCACAGTAGACTGCCATCTCAATGTACTACAAGATGCTGGGTCATACATCTTAAAACCATCAACTCTATGAAGTGCTTGTGACTGTGCCTGCGACCTAGGCTCGTTGCGCAGATCAAAAGCCTGCAGCGCTCAAGGATTCTCCAGTTCGCCGGAGCCTCGAGCTTCCTGATGTCTGGGTTCCTTATCAACAGTTAAGTTACCATGGGTTCTTTAACAAACTCAATTTAAGTTACCATGACAAGGATACTGCATGAGTTATTTTGTAGCTTTACGATGGTAGTTGAAATTAAGTTGGTTAACAGGACCTTGGTGTCAGTCGCAGTTGAGGTACCTACGACTCGTTGCAGACTTCTCATGGTGGTTTACTGATGAATGGAATGACAAGCTCGCGAACACGCGAAGTTGCAGGGTCACGTGCAGTTGTAAAGGGATGGTAAGTAGGGAAACTATAGAGCCATCACTGGTGATAACCTTATTTGAGTTGGCGGCCTACTTCTAAGTACCCTGAACCCGAAGTAAATAGCAGCTCCCGAAGTTGCGTGCCGGAGCTGCTGCCCACAGCAGGTGGCACACATCGTTTCCAACGACTACGAGGCTATCCCTGGTGATCTGGCACCGGCCTCGGGGTCTTCGGTTTTATGGGAAAAGTCGCAACCCATGGGCAGGGACAACGCTCATGTCTTGAGATGCAGGGGCTTCGGACCCTTTTTGGGGGTGCCCTGAATATGAGGCTGTATTGTAATGGGGAGCCCCAAAAAGGGCCCTGATGCGCTTGCATGTGCGGTCTTAGGTTCACAGTCTTGCACAGAATGAGGTGCGCTTAGTGGAGTTGACCTGCTTAGGAGGGTTTCACCATGGATTGACTTCGTTAATTATACTTCCTCAACCCTACTAACTCTCGGGAGATAGATGGCCTTTCGGGGACAAGAAGAAGATACCGGATTGGCAGCCGTTCCGAAACCTGGGTGCAAGACAGGCTTATGCAGTCTGAGGTGGGCGCTGAGGGACCCCCAATCCAGATTCTCTTCTGTTGGGGCTCAGGATCTGCAGATAGCCCTAGTTCATGCAGAAGACACGAAGAGGATCGTGAATCACAAGCACCCACCGACTCGATGGCTTCTGATCAACATGATGGGCCCTTTGTGGCGCTCTGTTCCTTATGGTCTAGAATTTAGGGACACCCAAAAAGGCTTAACTCCTCAGGGGTTCTCCCTCATCCCCCCCCCCCCCCCCCGCCCCCCCGAACTCCCCGAACCCCAAAAGCCACGAGCTGCCAAGGTCAAGATGGGGTTCATTGCCACGGGTCGACAGAATGCAGTCGCGGAAGAAGCTGTGGCCAAAGCCATCAGGCGCACAGAGAGGAGAAAAGGGGTTTTGGGTTTGGGGTTTAGGATGTTCGAGTTTAGAGTTTACGGGCCTAGGAGTTCAGGAGTTTAGGGGTTCTTTGGTCCAGGAGTTTGCTGCGGGGCTTCTAGCTCAGCAAGGCTTTAGGACTGGGAGTTCCTCCAAATGATGTCAGAACTCAGGGTCTCAGCACGGTCATGGTCGACATGAAAGGGTGCTGCTTCTCCAATTTCCTATAACTGGCACTGGAAACAAGACAAAGTTGTGCCTGTCGGCTAAACACAGCTACATTCCAATCTCCGCTACAAGTCCAAAGCCCCAAGCACTGGCTGTATTCTGACTACTCCGCCTAACAAATTGCGACCCTCAACCCAACTCTTTTTTCTCTCAAATCTGTCGCCCTGTCAGTGACGTCTTCCAGAGCTTGGCATCAGGCAGCATCACCAGGGGGCTGGGCGAGGGCTTAGGGCGTAGGATTCGGGAATTCAGGCGATAGGTCTTGAGTTTCGACAGTCGGGCTGATCAAACCCTGAAAAACTTCCAACTCCAAAACCCGAGAGCTCCCAAACCCTACCTGCTCGAAAGCCCCCAACCCTTAGGACTTAGAATTTTGCGGTTTGGGTTTTAGAGTTTCGTCGAGGAAGCAGCCCCCAGCTTGCTGCCCATGTTGCTGCAAAGGGCTGGCACCCTTAACCCACAAAGCTGCAGACACCAAGGGTCCCCCCCCCCCCCCAGAAAAGCTCTGTAGCACAGAAGTAGGTCCGCAAAAACTAAACCCTAAACCCTAACCCCCCCTCCGATTTGCACGCAGGACTGAGGGTGTTGCATTTGCTATGGGCCCCAAGCCTTAAATCCCCATAGAACGCCTTGAGCCCTTGTAGACTCAGACCTAAGCCCTGTGCCCACATTCTGAAACCCGACAGTTTGACACCCCAAGCTACGTAGGCTTACAGTACAGGATGTTGAGGGTCGTGGGTGCAGGAGCCTAAACCCTAAACCCCAAACCCTAAACCCTAAACCCCAAACCCTAAACCCTAAACCTTGAGAAGCAAGCAGGCGGTGCTGCTACGAGGCGCATCCGAGATGTGCCAGACCTGCATTGGATGGGGCTTGGGGCCTAGGGCTTTGGATTTTTCTAGGGTTGAGGGCTTAGGCCTTAGGGCTTAGCTCGGGCGCACGGTCTTGAGCCCCAGACCCAAGCAAAGCCCTAGCAGACCCTGAACCTTTAAAACCCTTAAGCTCCTTGACACTAGACTCACTCGACCCCTCCAAAGCCTGAACCCAGCCCAACCCCTGAACCCCGCCTTCTTTCGAGCAACTGGAAACCCTGTCATTGTAGACTGCACCACCCCCCAAAAAAACAGGCCGCCCACAAACCTTGACCCCAAGCGCCTCAGCTCCTAACCCCGAAACCTTATCCTTGACCCAAGGGTTTAGGTTTTAGGGTTTTAGGGGTTTAGGGGTTTAGGGGTTTAGGGGTTTAGGGGTTTAGGGGTTTAGGGATTTAGGGGTTTAGGGGTTTAGGGATTTAGGGGTTTAGGGTTTAGACCGACACCCTGACCTCGCAGCGCCAGGTGCTCCCTGCCATTGCGGAGATCAAGCAGAACTCTGGGACTGCGTGGGGTGCGTTCGGGCCTATAGGGGCTCCGGGGTTTAGGGTTTAGGGTTTAGGGTTTACGAGGGTTTAGGGCTCAGGGGCTTAGGGTTCAGGGCCTTCATGGTCTCAGGGGCTCAGGAGCAATCTTCCTCTCTCTGACCCCGAGTCTGCCCCTTACTCCTGTTTGTTGGGCTAGGCTGACGCATGTGAGCCTCATGAAACCCAAAAAGGATACCCTTTGTGTTCCCACAGGCTGCTCTGGGACCTACTGTAGCTTTGTTGCTTTGCAAGGCAGCTGAACCGCGAGCTCCGAAGAATCTGCCAGTCATCAATCCACACACATTAACTGCAAGACCTGCCTTCGTTCCGAATGTCGAGCGACGCCAGTGGCCTTCAGCAATCGGAGCATCCTCTCTCGCGCAGTTACTTAAATTACGCACGGGCCCTATGTTTAACAGGCCGAGTATGATGGTAGGGACCGCAATACACAGTTTATAGCCTCAACCACGCAGCTATATGGCATCACCCTAAACCCTAAACCCCAGACCCTAAATTCTAAGCCCTAAGCCCTAAGCCCTAAGCCCTAAGCCCTAAGCCCTAAGCCCTAAGCCCTAAGCCCTAAACCCTAAACCCTAAGCCGCGGAGGAACATTGGGCAAATCCCAGCATCTTTCGTGTACATCCTCCGCTGCTTCAGCATCCTCGAGGCTTCCCCCGACGTGTTGGGGTGGTGGCCTTCGGCCTGCTGCCTTAGGGTTTAGGGTTTAGGGTTTAGGGTGTAGGGTTTGGGGTTTAGGGATTGGGGTTCGGGGTTAAGGGTTTGGGGTTTGGGGTTTAGGGTGTAGGGATTGGGGTTCAGGGTTTTGGGTTTTGGGTGTAGGGGTTAGGGTTTAGGGTTTAAGGCTTAGGGTTTGGGGTTTAGGGTGTAGGGTTTAGGAAGTCGGACTTATAGTGTTTAGGGTTCAGGGTTTAGGGTTGCGGGCTCGGCTGGTAGTTGCAAGTACTTCTTCCAACTCAGATTCTTCGTGCCAGTCTGTCTGTGCCGATGTGGAAGCAGATTGTGCGTTTTGCTAGAACAGGGCCTTTAAGGGTACCCGGTAGCTTAATCCATCATAGTTCTGTGGCCCTGTAAACCCTGAACCCTAACCCTAAACCCCAAGCCCTAAACCCTAAACCCCAAGCCCGAAACCTGAAACCCTAAACCCTAAACCCTAAACCCTAAACCCTGCCCAAAAATTGGTGTCTTTTTTTGGGGTGCCGAACCCGAAGTCTGGCAGATGACGTCGTGGGGCCTGGACCCTCAACTCCAACCGCGGGCCTCTGGTCTCAGTAGTTTAGGGTTTAGGATTTGGGGTTTAGGGTTTAGGATTTAGGGTTTAGGGTTCAGGGTTTAGGGTTTAGGTTGAGGGTTTCGTCTCTGACCCCTGCTAAAAAGGGTTCACCGCGTTGCAAAAACCCCAATGCTTTTAGAGCCTGAAGTCCGAACAGCGTCCAGGGACACGGATTGTGCTTGGATGAGCACTACAAGATTGTGGAGGACTGCTATCCGCTCGGGCCTTGGGGGGTGGTCCGGGTTTGGCAAGTTTAGGGTTTAGGGTTTTTAGCGGGGCTCACAAGGTTCAGAGGGTCTAGGGGGTGTAGGGTTTAGGGGTTTAGGGTTTAGGGTTCGGGGTTCAGGGTTTGAGGCCTGAACTTCCTGAACATCCAAGCCCGACACCCCGGAACTCTAAACCGCGCAGTCGGCGGACGTTGTTTTTGTAGACCCAGGGCATGCACCCTTGTCTTAGCGGAAGAAAACACATAAACATAAGGATCCTACTATTGGCGTAGCAGGGTCCCTACAAGCTGGAGTCCAAAAAACCTGTTTGTGGGATCCTTGTGTTTATGTTGTTTTTTGCGCCCCTATTGTCACGGGGCACTTCTCGAGGTACCTGGCTTCCTGGACCTTGAGAGCTAAGTCGCCTGAGGCTGCCTGCAAGTCTCAGGAATTGCTGATCTTGAGTTCGGGAAGACCTGGGAAGGCCATAGACCCCGAAGCCTTTTCTGCCCTGTATCCTCCACAGGGTTTAGGGTTTAGGGTTTAGGGCTCAGGGCTTAGGGTTTAGTTTAGGCTTCCGAGCATTATACATGCCCTCAACTCTGGACGAAGCCCTGTTGCAGGCGCTTCCCCTCATCCGCAGCGTCCTCTACGGCCCCGGCGCCGGCGCCGAGTATCCGGTGCCTGACGCTGGGCAGGCAGCGGCTTGGGCTTGAGGGCTTTGGTGAACCCTAAACCCTAAACTTGGGTTCGGCCGGTCCACACTCACAGTCAAATAACGCCGTGGCCTTATAACACACAGGCCAAAAATAGCACCAGGAATCCCAGTCAATTTTAGCATTTACCGGGTGCTTCTTTTTGTGGGTCTGCTGGTGGTGACTGCTAGTCACATAGCAGCAGAAATAGCACCAGAAATAGCACCAGAAATAGCACAAACAATAGCACAAAAAACAACACCAGAAATAGCACCAGGAATAGCACAAAAAGTAGCACCAGAAATAGCATCAGAAATAGCACCAGGAATCCCAGTCAATTTTAGCAGCTTAGCATTTACCGGGTGCTGTTTTTTGTGGGTCTGCTGATGGTGACTGTTAGTCACATAGCACCAGAAACAGCACCAGAAATAGCACCAACAATAGCACAAACAATAGCACAAAAAATAGCACCAGAAATAGCACCAGGAATAGCACAACAAATTGCACCAGAAATAGCACCAGGAATAGCACAAAAAATAGCACCAGGAATAGCACCAGGAATAGCAGGAATCCCAGTCAATTTTTTGGTGCTTTTATGTGCGGTTCTGCTGGTGGTGATTGTTAGTGTGGACCGGCCGAACCCAACCCTAAACCCTAAACCCACGCAAGCTTCGGCTTTGGGGCTGAGAGCCTTTTGGGGTGCTGCACAAGTGTTGAAGTGTCTTTGGGGGATTATGAGTTCACGATGTCCATTGCAAAAATCTCAAAATGATAAATCCCGTGTCGAACGTCATAAAGGAGAACTTCCAGAGGCTGAATTAGGGGTCGGAACATAGGGCTCCAGGGTTTAGGATTTTAGGGGTTTGGGGTTTTCGGGGTTTAGGGGTTTAAAGGTTTAGGGGTTTTAGGGGTTTAGAGGTTTAGGGCTTAGGGTTTGTGGAAGAGTGGGAGAGAGAGAGAGAGACAGAGAGAGAGAGAGAGAGAGAGAGAGAGAGAGAGAGAGGGAGGGAGGGAGGGAAGGGAGGGAGGGGAGGGGAGGGGAGGGGGGGTGGGGCGCATGAGCAAAGCGAGGCATGGCATCCCAGGTACCCAAGCCCCTATGGAACCCCCTCAGCCATCGACCCTCAACCCTGACAGCCCGAAGACCCTAAGCTCTCAGATCCTGGAATCCTAAACCCCAAGTTAAGAAGGCCTTTCAACTCCCACAGCACAGGCTTTGGGACCCCCCCCCCCTTGAGCCTAAACCACTATAGACCCTTAAGGCCAATAGGTTTAGGGTTTAGGGTTACTAAGCCTTCAAACTTTCTAGCCCCTCAATCTGCAACCCGTATAAACCCGAGAAGCCCCCAAAGTAGGTGCTGGCATTGCTTCGGGGTCTCGCTGCGCGCGTGCAGCAGGAGCTGTAGGGCTCCGGGGATTTCGGGTTTCGGGTTGAGGGCTTCAGGATTTTGGGAGTTTAGGACTTTGCGGTTTAGCGTCTAGAGCTGCAGGATTTTGAGGGTTTTGGATGGGTTTGGGAGTTTGTTTTGTTTTTTGTGGTTTAGGGCGCAGTCCCCAGGCAGGGTGGTTTGTGGCATAGGGGCTGTGGGATCTTAAGATAGTGCCGAAACCCTTAAGAAATCTGGCCGTGTTGGAAGTTGGGAGGGGGACGGGAAGTGGCCTTTTCAAGAGCTGATTGGTGTTTAGTCCTTGAACCTTCCTGGCAAACTCCAGCTTCGCATCCAGCAGTTGCACGACAGAAAGGATGCTCTGCAGACGGCGGTCAAGGAAGGTTGGGCGCAAGTCATAGATGTATGGAAATCGGGGACAGCCGGCAGCAAAAGCTGGTGCAGGACGCGACTGGTCCACGACGTGCGCAGATGAGCATCCTCCAAGACTGCGATACCATCGCAAAGCCCCTCCCCGAGCAGCCGGACGCTCTGAACCAGTTCTACGCCCTGCGCCCGCTATCCGAACTCGGGCAGACCTCATGTACCCCGGAATACTTTAACTTCAATCAGCACTTTAGGATCCTCACAAGCAGCTGAACCTACTTCGGGACTGGGCAGGTAACTTAACCTTTGACCTTGTTGATTATATGGAATCCTACTAGAGGCAAAAGGGTAATTTTTTGGGCTAGGGTATTCAGCCCCCAAGCCTAAAACCCTCAAAACACTGGCAGCTCAGGCCCCCGCCTACCTGGGCCTTTCGTCCCATGCCGCCTACAAAATCCCGAGCCTTCAGCAGGCCCCATATCCAAAGCCAGCAACCCTGAAGCCCGAAGAAACCCTAAACCTGTAACGCCTTAAACCTTACCAGATGCCAAAACGCCGAAACCCTAGACCCTAAACCTTTAACCGTAAACCCGAAACCTTCCTCCCCCCTCAAGCCCAAAAAATCGTCAGGACGTCACTTCTGCCCTGCAAGATGGGGAGTCGGCCGGAGAGCACAGCTTGGGGGCCAAGCCTTCTTTCGCCAGGGGTGGGGTTTCGGATTCAGGCTTTCTCGCTTCAGTTTTAGGGTTTAGGGTTTAGGGTTTAGGGTTTAGGGTTTAGGGTTCAGGGTTCAGGGTTCAGGGGTTCCGGGTTCAGGGGTTTAAGGTGCAGTTTTTCGGATTTAGGCTTTCTTTTTGGGTGACGGGCGTAGGGTTTGGGGTTTTGGGTTTTAGGGCTTTCTTTGGGGTGAAGGGTTTAGGGCTTTGGGTTTCGGATTGAGGCCTTCTTCGGGTGAAGGGTTTAGGGTTTAGGGTTAAGGGTTTACGGTTTAGGGTTTAGGGTTCAGGGTTTACGGTTTAGGGTTTAGGGAGTGTTCAGGCTTTCCCATTTAGGCTCTTTCTGTGGACGATGGGCTGGGCTGACAAGGATGCTCAGGGCTTGGCTTAGGGTTCTGAGGGTATAGGGGTGTAGGGTTTAGGGATTCAGGGTTTGCGGCTTACGGTTTTAGGGTTTTAGGGTTTGGGGTTTTTGGCTTTTGTGGGGCTTCTAGGGTTTGTCGGTTTTGGGGGGCAGGGACAGGAAGGGCTGGGCGGAGAGGCACAGCCCGGCAGGGGAACTCTTGCGATCCTAAGCCCTAATCTCAAGCCCCCAGTCCTAAAATCCCCAAAAGGGCAGTTCTCTAAGTTGGGAGTCCCTTTTCGGCTTCAGTTTTAGGGTTTAGGGTTTAGGGTTTAGGGTTTAGGGTTTAGGGTTTAGGGTTTAGGGTTTAGGGTAAAGTTTAGGGTTTAAGGTTCAGGGTTCAGGGGTTTAAGGTGCAGTTTTTCGGATTTAGGCTTTCTTTTTGGGTGACGGGCGTAGGGTTTGGGGTTTTTGGGTTTGGGGCTTTCTTTTGGGTGAAGGGTTTAGAGTTTTGGGCTTCGGTTGGATTCTTTCTTCGGGTGAAGAGTGAAGGGTTCGGGCTTTCCGATTTAGGCTCTTTCTGTGGGC
Organism: Symbiodinium natans; assembly: GCA_905221605.1. NCBI lineage: Eukaryota > Dinophyceae > Suessiales > Symbiodiniaceae > Symbiodinium > Symbiodinium natans. The sequence continues at coordinate 90,840 of CAJNDS010002191.1, read as the reverse complement.
GAAGGGCTGGGGCGGACAAGGATGCCTGGGGCTTGGCTTAGGGTGGCTTAGGGGTCTTGGGGTTTCGGGGCGCAGGGTTGAGGGTTTAGGGTTTAGGGTTTTAGGGCTTAGGGTTTTAGGGTTTTAGGGTTAAGGGTTTTTGGCTTTTGTAGGGCTTGTAGGGTTTGTAGGCTTTTGAGGGGGGCAGGGACGGGGTAGGTGGAGAGGTTCAGCCCAGCAGGGGAACTCTTGGAATCCTAAACCCTGAACTCAAGCCCCCAGTCCTCAGTCCTAAAATCCCCAAATGGGTAGTTCTCTAAATTGGGGGTCCCTTTCGGCTCCTATAGTACAATATGGCATCGTGTAACGAGAAGGGCACCCTAATTTAGAGAACTGACTACATAACCCTAACACCTAAGACCTAAGACCCTCTCACCTACAGTTACTACAGCTTGCTCAGGCAGACTCGTGGAGGACTTGCGCGTCACGCTGCGAAGGCCCGCAGCGGGGCTACCGCCTGCATCCTGTTGTGTGAATGGGAGCCTCAGTTCATGGGTTTCCCTACCCCCCCCTTTGAATTAATTAGGGTAGTAGTAGGGAAACCCATGATCACTGGTGCCCCCTTCTCCCCTTTTTTTGGAGTCTTGGCTTCCAGTTACAAGCGGGAACCATAACGCAGGGGGAACATCCCAACTTAAGGATGGTAAGGGGTGAGGGCGCAAGCATGACCTTGGGGTTTGGTGGCTTAAGTTCTGGACTGAGGGTTCATGTTCTCAAAAGCCCCACTGGACTTTGGTTTAGGGTTTAGGGCTTAGGGTTTGGGGTTTAGGGTTTAGGGTTTAGGGCTGCAGCAACAACTCCCGCCCCTGGCAGTCTGCAACATGCCCGTGCCCTGCAAGACGTCCTCCTCGAGGAGGTCGGACAAGACTGCGATTTGCTTCTACTACTTGCTAAAGATCCCCCACCCCCCAAAAAACATCTGCAAACATATTCTTCCTTGTAAGGGTAATCCAGGGATGATTATTTTTTGGGGGATAAATATTCTTACTTAGAAGAGTAATAAAGGGCTGAGATGATTATCTTTTATGTTTCTGGGGGGATCCTTAGCAAGTAGTGGAAGAACCGCCAATGTCGAGCTCGAAGCTGCAGGCTTCGCCTCAAACCCTACAGTAGGGTTTAGGGTTTAGGGTTTAGGGTCTAGGGTCTAGGGTCTCGGGTCTGGGGTTTAGGGTTTAGGGCTTAGGGTTTCGGGTTTAGGGTTTAGGGTTTACGGTTTAGGATTTAGGGTTTAGGGCAACGTCTACGCCTCAAACCCGACTTGGTAGCCCAGTGGTACCCTTTACCCCTCAATTTGGTTGTCAAAGTTCCCCAGAAAAACTAACCAGAAAGGCCTTGTGGAGTCTCAATCATCGTAGAACCCTGAAGAGTCTTGAGGAATTACCAAAACTATGGGGCATGGGGCCCTATGGTTTGGACCATTCAACGCATAGACCAGTTTGGAATGCCGCGCTTAGGGTCCCTTATTCTCCTTTTGGGTGGGGGGTCAGGTTCTCTTATAAATCCCCTTAAACACCAAAGAGCACCTTTTGCGTTCGTAGGCGCGTAGGGCTTGAGATTCCGAGTTTTGTGTAGGGGTTGGGCAGCCATTCGGCAGCGATGTTTGGGTGTAGGGCCTGCGATTTAGTGTTCCGAAAGGGTGCTCCAGATTTCAGGGGTTTAGCGTTTAAGGTTTATAGGGTTTAGGGCTACAGCAGGATGAGTTCCTTCGTGAGCAATCCCCCAAGTTAAGAGGCTAAGGCTTCAGCAAGACTAAGCGATGCATGGCCAGGAGACCCTGAAACCGAACGCCTATTGCACGCAAAACCTTAAGAACGGCAGCCTTTTGAGCGCTCAGAATCCTTCGCAAACCTGAAACTCGAAATTGAAACTCGAAATTAGAACTCGACATGAGGTCCCTACACCGCGATGTAACATGACCTTTGCTTCTGGAAGCTCGAAGTTTCTCCGAGATGGAAGTCCGATTTTCGTAAATTTAAGGCCCAAGCTGTATACGTTAGCACAATAAGAACCCGCTTGGGCGATGATTCGGTCTGACCCCCCCCCCCCCCCCCCCCCCCCCCCCAAAAAAAAAAAAAAAAAAAACTAAAGATAAGAAGAAGAAGATGAAACTAGAACAGGCCGTGTACTAACAATGTTTGACAACCAGGGTTGTGTTCTTGGGCTTGGGTTAGGCTTGTGTGCCCGAGGCAAGTGCTGCTCTGGGAAGCAATTACAGAAGCCCACACCCCACCAGCCCAATCCACACCCTGCGCAACTTGTATTGTTAAAACTCAAACCCTAAACCAAATACAGTGCCTACACCCTGAACACTAGACCCTGAGCCCTGAACAACCCTCAAAAGAACCCTAAGCCTTAAACCAGAAAGCTGAGCTTTCTAAGTCCTGGAAGTTCACCCTAAACCCTAAACCCTAAACCCTAAACCCTAAACCCTAAACCCTAAACCCTAAACCCTAAACCCTAAACCCTAAACCCTAAACCCTGAGGGCTTTCAGACTCGAGCTCGGCCCCAGGTTTCCCGGCTGGTGGATGTTTTGGTACGCGAGGCCTGTGTTCAGGATTGAAGGTTTAGGGTTTAGGGTTTGGGGTTTAGGGTATAGGGTTTAGGGTTTAGGGTTTAGGGTTTTAGGTTTTGGGTTTAGGGTTTACGGCCTCCTGTGGGGCTTGGGTGGAGGTTTAGGATCGGATGTTCCCCCTTAGTACCCCCCTAGTATAACTCTAATCCCCTTTAAAGACTGCTAGTGCAAGGGGTAACATCCCAAGGTTGCGGCTTTAGGCTTTTATTGTTTGAGGGGGGTTTAGGGTTTAGGGTTTAGGGTTTAGGGTTTAGGGTTTAGGGTTTAGGGTTTAGGGTTTAGGGTTTAGGGTTTAGGGTTTAGGGTTTAGGGTTTAGGGTTTAGGGTTTAGGGTTTAGGGTTTAGGGTCCTCTTGTCGAGTCTTTCAGGCATACCAGGGGAGTAGGCGCAATGGCATCTTCGTCCTGGAAGTCAAGACCAAGGGGACGAGAACCAGGGAGGTGGTCATGGGGTGATTAGAATGAAAACATGAAGGAGCCGGGGTCACCGAGATAGTGATGGACCCCATAGCAGCCCCGCCCCAAATAGTCGGATTCCTTATAAAAAGGAGCCAAGATAAGGTGCCCCTAATATCGTAAACCTGATGGTGGCAACCCGAAACCCTAAACCCCTATGGGTTGGGATGCTCCCCCTTATGCTAACGGTCCTTAATGGAGATTATGGTACCCCCCATTATCATCAGTATGAAGAACTGCTAGTACAAGGGGCAACATCCCAACCTGCGGGACATTTGGTAAACCCTAAACCCTAAACCCTAAACCCTAAACCCTAAACCCTAAACCCTAAACCCTAAACCCTTGGAAGCCATGGAAGTCAGAGAACAGCATCGAGCAGAAGCGGGGCGCCAGAATCATCAAAGCTCCCCTGGTTCGTCGTAGGGAATGAGGGGAATGAGGGCTCTACATATACCCTTTTAAGGGATTATAGGGTGCCTTATGTATACCCGTTAAGGGATTGTGTAGGGTACCTTGTATATACCCTTTAAGGGATGTTATAGGGTACCTCATTCCCTCATGATGGAGACCTTACATAGTTGGGGCGACGAGGATTCTGAGCTCCTATGGGGCAGAACCGGAGGCATTGAAGTAAGCCTTCAGCTTTGGGCTCCACACTTCGAAATGCACAGCCTGGCAAATCCCTAGACAGGCCCAGGTCCCCTCAAGTAAGCTCTGGCCATGCAAACAGGAGAACATATCCAATGATGGATGGATGGATGAGTTGTGGTAGTGGGGAGAATGATGGTGCTGTGGGAGGCAATGATGAGTGAACAGTAGCTGAGGATGGTGAAGACAGAGCTTGCAAGGAGTGAACGGAAGCAGGGGTGGCCTAGTCGGTGCCTTTGTTGCCACATGATTGCTCCCCTAAGCCCACCTATGAAGCCCCCGAGCCTCTGCTTGCGGAAAAGGCTCTTGCCGCCTCCGCGCCGCAGTTCCTGGCAGCAATAGGGCTGGAGCGGAATGACGAGGTCACTTGGGTTGTTCTGGGGCTTTCGTCGCCTGTAAGTTTACGGTGGGCGCTCCACTGTCACAAAAGTTTCGAGGCGTATCGTAGCATAGTAGCATTGGGTTCTTTGCCAATTAGGAGGTCTGGTAAATGGTAAGTCCACCAAGATAAAACGAAAATCCCTTTTTCCGAGACGGAAACAGCAAAGCCTCAACCCCACCCCAAAACCTGCAAGCTCGAATCCTTCAACCCCCAAAATCCACAGGTGTAGGGTTGAGTTTCTGATTTGTGGGATGAGAGTTTAGGGCTTAGGGTTGGGCCTTCGACTCTGCCTCATAGAGTCCTTAAGGGAGGAGGGTCCATGGGAGGTAGGTACCTAGGGAACCTTAGGGAAGCTGAGGGAGCCTTCGGGAGTAGTGGGGAGTATTCGTAAATTAGGGAAGCTTGGGTTACATCTTCCCCTGAACCCCTCCTAAACCCTAAACCCTAGACCCTAGACCCTAGACCCTAAACCCTAAACCCTAAACCCTAAACCTCCATAATTGTTTTTGCAGGACACCGCGGTGTTGCGCGCGCTTCAGAAGCTGCTG
>CAJNDS010002191.1:37500-86095 GCA_905221605.1 Symbiodinium natans | reverse complement strand
GGGTGTGTGGGCGTGGGTGTGTTGTGGGCGTGGGGTGTGTGTGTCTGGTGTGTGTGGGTGTGTGTGTGTGTGTGTGTGTGTGGTGTGGTAGTGGGTGTTGTGTGGGTGTGTGATGGGTGCTGGTGTGTGTTGTGTGTGTGTGTGTGTGTGGGTGTGTGTGTGGGTGTGTGTGTCTCACAGAGAGAGAGTGTGTGTGCGCGCGTGTGAATCCTTCGTGTCAAGAGGCTGCCGGACGCTTGCAGTTTGGAGTGCGAGAGGAACGGAAGTCGAGCCGTTTGAAGGGGATCCAGGTCCATGACAGGGAGATGAATAAGGGTGTAGGGTAGTGCGAAGCGCAGATAGGAAGTTTGGAGAAGTCCGCTCGTTGAGGAGGAACTTGCAGGGATTATCGCTTGCAGTCTATAGATGCACGGGCTCCTCTTGGTCCGAAAGCTCTAATGTGCCACGAACATGAAATCCAAAACCGCAAATACCAAGTAACCCAGCAAAGCAGCAAGTAGGAAAACACAAATGAGTAGTTTAAGCTCTTCTGCAACATCCTCATTTTTTCGTAGAAATCGTGCCATCACTCATTCCTACCCTTCAAGACAGCAGCAACACGGCGCCTCGTGCGTGTGTTGCCTAGTTAGGTCCGGGGTGTCAGATTCCATGGTCAAGGCTTGTGGCGCAGACCCAAGCAGTCGGGGAGCCAGATCCTGAGGACTGCTTCGTGCATCGGAAGCCGGGCCGAGCTTCAGAAATAGGGGCCTAAATAATTAGAACAGGGTTTTTGGGGGGTTATTATAGTACACTTATAAAGGGACCCTAAATGAATGCCATAAGTGATTTTTCCGGCCCCTAAATTGAAGCTCCCAGCATGCAGCTACTGAGATGGTGACAAGCACGGGGGAATCGAGAGACTCAGGTGCCGTCCTGCAGTTCCCGTGAAGCATGCGGCGGGCAAGGGGCACTGGACAACCTAGACCAGCCCCATTTTGAAAAAATGCATTGCAAGCCAGTGCAGAACGAATAAAGCAGAGGCTGACATATTCCACATTCTACTTGTCACCTCAGAATGTGAGGGGTGCATTCGGATGTACACAAAAGTGCAGGTCTGGGAGTTCAACCTCCACCTCCTGCCCAACGTCTGCTGTGACCGGACACCTAGCTTTGGCTTTGGCTTTGGTTTTGGCTTTGGCTTCGGCTTCCTTTGCAATTTTTTTTCGGACGATGTATCCAGGTCGGGCACTACGACCTCTCCGCTCTCATTGCTGGCAGCATGGGCCCAAGAAGAAGATGTGTGGCACATGCTTGGACCAACCAACGTGTATGCCCACCATGATGCACGCCATCGCCAGGGTGAATGCTGTCTGAGATGTGGCGATGCTAAAGGTGCCTCAGAACTCTTCAAAGTGCTCTGTCAGGACCATTTCTGCACCATGGCTCGGGTCTCAGAAGCGCCCCTCCGTGCCTGGCAGCAGTTTTTCACAGTTTCTCACCGCACTCCGGGCTTTTCCCTCTTTGTGCAGCAGGTTTCAGTGTGCTGAGGTGTCCAACGCTTTTTCCGAGGCTGATCGGAAACCGCTCTGTGAGACGGTGGGCAGCTGATATATAGAGGTTCTGCAAACTCGACTCGAGACACCTTTTCGTTTGCTTCAAAAATAGCTCGCAACGTGCCCTGGGCCCACGATGAGGCAGCAGGGCTGTCAATGCCAGCACCCTTGCAAAGCCCGATCCCGAGATTTCCGACAGCTCGCGAGTATCACTCAATCACGCACTTGCTCCGTGACACGTGCCTTGAGGCTGTCACGAGTGCGGCGCCATGGCCTGAGCTATTCAGTGCTGCTGTCCAGAATGAAGGAATTAAAAGTCTTCTTTCGCCAGACTTGCTTGGACTTCCTCGGAGTACCCCGGAGTTCCTGAGTCATGTGGGTTGTTAGTTGTTTTCTTGAAGCTCGAGGCGGAGGTGGACAGCTCTGGCTCTGGCTTTGGCACAGGGATCTTTGCTGAAAGCGCGCGTGGAATCGTGTGTACAGCTCAAGTTGCGGGTGTGCTGTGGTGACCTGCGACAGGCTTGTATTGCAGCCAGTGTTGGGAGAAGTGGTATCAAGTGACATAAGCAGAGGCGGGCCAGAGCAGGTTCATCTCGTCGGCAGTTTGGATTCTGATTCTTATGCGAGTTCTTGCTTTTGGTAGGCACTGGAGAGAAGGCTTGGACCATGAAGGGTCGTCGCAACCGACGCGGACTTTGTTGCAATCGGCGATGGAGTGGTGATGGACGAGATCGCAGAATATCGCAGCAAAAAAAGGCTGAGATTTGGTGCTGCGCAGCTTCGCAGGGGGGGGGGGAATAAAGACTTTCAGCCATTCTTATGAAATAGTGGGCATGGTTTCAGCTGCACCCAGAAGTGAAAACTTGACGATGCAGTCAGGGTGACTTGTCCTTCAGGGTTGATCAGGATTGGGGGGGGGGCTTGCTTTGGAATTGACCTCCACACAGTCAACAAAAATCCGACATCACTTCAGCTTGGGCGGCCCTATACCCGCTACTTTCGCATTTCTTCCAGCTTGCTCAAGTTGCACTGCTGGATGCTGTTGGCAGTGGCAGTCCATGAAAGTAGTCCGAGACCCCTTCCGAAGCACAGCAGACCAGCAGCTGCAATTCCGAGTCCGTACATAGTCCGGCAACGAGAACTCGGGTGGGAAGGGTTTAGCTACGTGGAAAAGAGTGAGCCATTGTCGAAGCAAGACCGATGCACCTACACACCAAAATATGCAAGATGGAGTTGACTGCGGAGCATGTGGCGATCGCTTGCGGCGCCTTTGGGCTGATCACTGGTATTCTCAGCTTTGGCTTTCTGGGCCTCGTGTTGTGCCTTGTCATGGAAGCTGAACTGTGGCATGGAGCCTCATGGAGCTTGAGCTGCATCGCCTTGTTCTGATGCACAGGTGGCTTGCGCATGCTCCATGGCCAGAACTGCGTGTCCGCTTGGGCAGTGCTGACCGCAGTGCTGATTGGGAGTTTTCAAGTCTTCCCTCCTTGGCGGTCGGGGGAGAAGCCAAAGGAGCCAAAGCGAATGCGAAAGAGAATGTCTGAGAACGGTAGCCGGGTTTCCAAGGAGAGCGGTGGCCGTGCTGCTGTGAATCGCTTACCGCCCCTAGCACTTTCCTCGGTGCTGTCGATTGCCGTTATCCTTGGGCAGGGGCCTCAGGAGCTGCAGACTGAGGACATCTGAGGACTGGCTGTTGCAATCTGTTGCAATGGGATATGCAATGGGGGGCATTCACGGGGGGGAATTCAACGGAGTGTTCAATGAATTTTCATGCCTGATGACGATGGCAGTACTTTGCTGTTCCATTCGGGAAAGCCCGTGCGGGTTGGAACTGGCAGAGACTCGTGTTTGAGGCTACGGCGTGCCTGGCGTCGAGAAGACAATCTGTGGGCCAGTTTCCTTACAGGCACAAGCAGCAAACTGGAAGCAGCAAACTGGCATTTCGACTAGTCGAATTGCACTCTCGTTGATTGTGTCACTTATGTGACTCACGTCACTCAGAACCTGGCAAGGCGTCCTCATCACTGCGGTACGCCGTCAGCAAAGAGCTTTCATATTGGTGAAACCCTTGCCGATGCATGGAGGGAGCTGTGTCGTGTCCAAAGGGGGGGGTAGCAATTGTTCCGCGCTCGACATGATTACGCTTGATGCTTTGCGCAAGCAGAGTTACTCCAGCCATTGAGGCTCCCGCGGCCGTGGTAGCATCGGTTTGGTTTGCAGCTAGCCTGAACATGTGCAGTTTGGGAGCTCGATGACTCGATGGCCTTGAATGCTTTTGAATGCTTGGTGACATTAGGTCAAGTGCCTGGTCGACATCTGCACAGGTAGCCGGACGGCTAGCAAGAAGCGAGCCTGAGTGTCCGGGAGCCGAATTCATTTTCCTACAGGCCCAAAGTTGGCCAAGCGTACAAAGCTTGCTCTGTTCCTCCCAAAGACGTGGGGCTCTCAAAAACAAACTGACGTTGTGCACTTTGCGATGCCCTCTAAGCCCCGGGGCCGCTTTAATGGGTCTGTCATGGGAAATTCGCGAGCGCCGAATGTTAGTAAGTTAGTGCCTTTCGGGGCCGCACATGGGGAAATGCTGCTAGATTCGCTCATTTCGCTTTGCATGTCGCCGGCTCGCTTGTCCAGAAGGTCTCGTCAACCCCCGAAGCCGAGCTGAAGAGGATGTGTCGGATATGTGGAAGCGCAAGGTGGGAGATGAATAGGTTCTATCATGTCATTCCAAAGTCACTGAATGTTCCGAAAGCAAGACGCAGCAAATATCGCCGCGCGATTTTGAGCAAATTATGACGTGGCTGGTCGAGCGCACATGTGTGGACTCCGGCAAAACAGCTTACTCCGGCAAAACAGCTGGCGTCTCAGACCAAGAGTCGCACCATTGTGTCTGGACTACCACTAGGGGTCCAACTCCCAAAAATCCGTCATCACGGCCCCACCATTTTTCGTATCTAGTTTCCTTCTGCTCCAAAGGTTGTGCTGGGCACCAGTGGCATTCTGGTGGAAGACTTGCCGGAGCTAGGCTTGGTGCATTGCGCACTGACCAAATGCTCCATCAAGTCAGCGATGTGACGTGGCGTGGCGCGGCATGACATGCGTCTGACTCGCCGCAGGTGGAGCTGCAGCCGTTGCCAGCTGCGACTTTGAGGTGCAGATTGGGGCTGGGATGAAATTTCGGTGTGATGTAGGCGTGAAGGGTGGAAATGTACTAGCGCAGAGCTTCCACCGATATGGATTCCCAAATGTTTCCACTTGCCGGCCTTGTGCGAGAGTGAGCGACTAAATGTTTCCACTTAAGTGCTCACGAGTTGAGGGGTGCGGACGCGAAAGCTCGAAGGCCGGCGAATGCGTCTTCGAAGAGCCAGCGCTGGTGGTTGCGCCAAGAGCTCAATGACGGTTTGGGTCGTACAAGGATCTGAAAAGTGATTGCAGCAGTGACGACGCTTTTGGAGGCCATCGGCAACCAATTTGGCCCGTGGGCGCCCTGAACTGCTAGTGGACGGCTAGGGCCCGGGCACTGCGATCCAGTGCAATCCAGCGGAACACGCGAGGTGTTCGGGCATACTGCCACCTGGCCCCGGAGAAGCGCCGGCAGCTGCGTGAAGACTTTTTCAGCGAGGACAATTTGGATGCTCTTTTTCAAATGGCAGGGCGTAGACTTGTCGTGAGCAGGCACCAACTGTTCGCCCTGAGCCAAGCATGGCCAAAAGCCGCACCATGAGACGTAGAAGAAGCCCTTGCGGCAAAATTTTGTTCTTTTTGGGGTTTCCTCTTCCTTTTGCTTTGTTCCTCTTGCTGAGAGGCTGTGCGGCCACCGCGGCTTGCAGCGGCGAGGCCACCTCCTTTATTTTGGGAGCGGAAGGGTTTGGAAGATCTTGTGCGTGAGGTCTCCGGGGACTCCGCCGCGGAGGCTGAGAACGGCAATTGGAGTTCACTTTTGCTGCGAGTTTGGGACAACTTGGGCCTCAGGTGCTGGCAGCCTTGCTTGGCGAGGGCCAGGACCTGGACTTGGCTGAAGTTGAGGCCCTTTTGAGACAGTTTGAGACATTTTGAGGCATTGTCCTTGTCCGTCCCTTGTATGGCAGGAGGTTATTCGTGTGTGGAACCTCAATGCCTACGACAATGCTCTGGCGCCAATGGCTTGCAAGGTGCATGATGCACGTGCCAGAAGCTGCAGAAGCGTCTGCAAGATTCTGCAAGTCAAAGGGCTCTCATCGTGTTATCGTCGGGCCAGTGGTCAGTTGCCTCGAAGGTGTCGCATTCGTGTGCTCCAAACCTCACCATAAGCAGTGCCCCTACTTTGATGCTCGTTTGATGCTCGACAGAGGGGACGCTCCAACTGACCTTGAACTCCAGGTGTGGATGCTGTCGAAGGCTTGATTAAGGGCACAGCATGCCGGCGAATCATTGCTGGAGAGCCATTGGGCGAGGCTCTCGGGTTGCGTCTTTTCCAGTTGGCAAGCGTTTCAATTCACTTGCACAATGTTTTCGTCTCGAGCCGCAGAACAAATGTGGCGGCTCCCAAATGTTACGCTGAGCCGATGCCGGATCGCCAGCATCGGCTCACTGTAAGGATTCTGCATCCCGCAATGGCTGGCCTTGCAGCATGGAATGGAGCGTTGGCGGGCGGACAGGAGATGTGCTCAGGGCTGCAACATCGGCAATTGCGACACAGGGCCGACGCTCGAACTGGCATCAGGCTGTGGTTGCTCTTGCCACACTTCGGCAGCAGGGCCTGCGAACAGATGTGGCTGCTTGGAAGCGGTGGTAGTGTTGGGAAAACAGAGTGAACAAGAGGCTCCGTAAAGCCCCATAAGCCACCCTCGTTGTGCGGTAAGCTGGCAAACAAGTTGATGCAATTTGCCCATGCGTAGGCTGTCTAAGGGGGACCGGAGTAAGGCGATCTGCAATGCGGCACTTTCCGCTCTCAGCAGGGGCAACAAGTGGCTCCTCGCCATCCAGGCAGCAGAGCTTCTTTTCCTGCCCTCGATCTCTGCGGCTCCCAGGTCTGGCTTAGAACCCGGCGTTGTGACCACCAACACGCTCTGCAACATGTGTGGCAAGCAGTCTCTCTGGGAAGCGGCCACGGGTCTTCTGCAAGAAGCACTCGGGTTTTCTTTGGAGCTTGGTTCCGTCTTTCTTGGCACTGCAGCCTCATTCCTGGAGCGGGGAAAGAAATGGGCACACTGCCTGGATCTGTTGCGGAGTTTCTGCGAACGGTACGTGGAGCTGGAAACCATCACCTGCAATTCAGCTTGCAGTTCATGTGAAAAGGCCAGCAGTTGGGAAACAGCGATTGGCCTCATGAATGCCGCTGGTCACGGTGGGATCTCTCTGGACATCATCTCTTGGAGTGCGACTGTTAGTGCCTGTGAGAAGGCAGGCGTGTGGCCGCAGGCTTTGTCGTTGTTCCGGATGGTTCAGACATCGTTGAGCCCCAACTCCTTCACATACTCCGCAGTTCTGAGCTCGTGCGAGAAGGCTACGCGCTGGCAGCAGGCAAGCCAACTACTCCAAGTGCAGAAGGTATCATCACGGAAGCTTGAGGCTCTTCATTACAACTCAGTTATGAGTTCGTGCAGGACAGGCAACTCGTGGATGGTTGCGCTTGCATTCTTAGAAGAGGTGAGCTTATGTTCGGCAAACAATATCTCCTTCAACTCCGTCCTCCGATCGCTGCTGTCTGATGAGACTGACGAAGGCTTGGCCCGCTGGCAAGACGGCCAGCTGTTGCTGGAGTGGCTGCTCATTGATGGCATGCAGCTGTCCCTAATCACTGGAAACTCTCTCCTGTCTTTGTATGACAAAGGAAGGCAGTGGAGACACGTACAGGATCTTCTTGCGCAGCAGTCCTTCTACGGCTTGCTGGCGGATATCGTGACGTACAATGGAGCACTGAGTGCCTTCGAGAAGGTTAGTCAGTGGTCTCGTGCACAATGGCAATTAGCATGCATGTTGAAATTTGGGCCCCGGCCTCAGATTGTGACCCTCGGCGGGTCGATAGCCGCTTTGGGTGCTGCCCAGCTTTGGGAGAACTCTCTGTTGCGTTACAGCAGTTTGGGCGAATTTGGCTTGAAGCCCAATTCTGTGGCATGCGGCGCGGTGCTGAATGCGTGTGACAGAGGGCAGGGCTGGAAACCTGCACTGGCCCTGCTATCTGCTGCACGGCGTGATACCACCGAGCTTGGTGCTGTTGAGTTCAACTCGGCGATCACGGCATGTAGCTCCAGCCACGTCACCGATCACGCGCTTGCTTGTGCGCGAGAGATGCTGCAGTGCAGGGTGATGCCAGACATAGTCACGCGCAATGCCTTGCTCACGCTGTGTGCTCGTGCAGGCATGTGGCATGAGGCTGTAGGTTTGTTAAAGCCGGCCTCACCGGCCTCGCCGGCCTTGGGCCTTTTGGCATTGAGTGACCTGGCCATGCATCTGCCCTTGGACGTGCTGAGCTACAGCGCGGCGCTCGCTGCGTGTGCCAAGGGCCGCCGACCGCACGAAGTAGGCGCAATCCTTTGGACAGCCAGGTCCTCGCGAATTGAGATGGATATGCAGGCGGCCACAAGTGCGGTCTCGGCGTTTCGGCAGGCCAGCTTCTGGGAGCAGGCGCTGCTCACCGTGGCTTCCAACCAATTTCCTGTGGATGCGGTTCTCCTGGACATGGCTTCTGGTGCTTCCGAACTTGGAGATTGTCCCAGCGCCACCATCGAGCTTTTGGATGCCGCTAAGTCCACCGCGGATCGTGCAATGCGCATGCTAAGCCTAAGCTGACATGCAGCCTGATGCAGCCCATAGGACCCCCCCCCCCCCCCAAAGTTTGTTTGGCCGCCCGAAGAGGGCTGCCCTGAGCACCTTGATGCAGCTGTGTGGCGGGATCAAAGCTTGTATCGCAAGCATGAACTCATATAGAACCACTTTGCAGCATGGCATTTCGGGTTACCATGGTTTTCTTATTTTAAAGACCTTGTTTTGCCGGATATATCTCGGAGATCTGCAGAATTAAGGCAGCTGGTATGTTCAGGACACAGGCGTATGGCAGGACCCTCAGGCCCTCAGTTGCCGAGTGCAACACAGTGCACTAAATACAATGCAATACACGATATGATATGACGCTGACAGTTGATGTGCCGAACAGTGTGAATTCTAAGGTGGATGGGCGCAGATATTCGGCGGAGTTTTCTCAAGCAAGATCGTGGCTTCAGCTGCTCGTGTGCTCGATGTCAGAGCCGTGCACTTGGAGTCTGAAGTCTGAAGCACATACAGTAAGCAGCAATTAGCGAGGTCATCGTCGAATGAAGATCGAGACGAGAGCAGAGGGAAAGAGAGAACGGTCGGGGTCAACGGCTCCTGTGTGAAGTCTTACGCTCGAGACATGCGAGAAAGACTCGAACAAGTATCACTCCAACAGACGTATCGGAGCGGCCCGCTTGCCGGCCCTGCTCTGCTTGCAAGGGAGGGAGGGAGAGAGGGAGGGAGGGAGAGAGGGAGGGAGGGGAGGGCCCCTACAAACCTACAAGATTCGAGAGCAGCGCCCAGCTCACACTTGGCTTGGGCCACCCATCAGAGAGACTGAGAGACATGTGCCATGCTCTGATGGAATAAGTTCAGACCAACAAGAAGCCGGAACACGGAGGCGCCTAATTGTTACCGGCCTGCGGTGCGGCGTCCGCATCACGCAAAAACCTGGAAGCCGTTGGCCAAGCCGTTGGCCAAGCCGTTGGCCAAGCCGTTAGCCAAGCCGTTGGCCAAGCCATATGTTGAAATGTCTTGCGGGTGTGCCACCAGGAATGCGACGTGGGATCCGTTAGCGCCCTGCTTTGCGTTTCCGGTTTGCTCTGTGTGTGTGTGCTTTGCCCTGCATGTATTGTAGTCGTGGCGAGGGTTGTGTGTCGGTTCCAGGGTGGAGGGTGCTCGGCTGTTCTGGCAGCTTAGATCCGTGCACGGAGAAGAAGAAGAAGGGTTAGAGGCCGTTTTCCTGTTTGCATTGGTGTTTCTTTGGGGTGCGGTTCCTTGCTGTTTCCTTGCCTTCTTGGCCTTTCGTTTAGGATTCAGTTTTGGATACAGTAGCATCTCTGTATGGGTCCCACAATCGCAAGCCCTCCTGGCCTGGCCATGGCACTAGCTCTAGCTCCGGTATTGCCAGTAGTTTTTTGGGAGAGTTGCGGTTAGTTGGAGCGACTTTGCCGCAGTTTTTTCCGTTCAAGTTTGCTTGCGCAAGCGGAAAGCCTGTTGACGAGCCCGCAAGCATTGCATCAGCAGCCATCATCGCAACAACAATGATTTGTGCTTATTTCGGAATCGCCATCGGAACACTCAACGCCCATGAATGTGGATGTATGATGATATATGTTGATAGTGCGGAAAGGTAGCGAGCGAAGGAAAGATGCCTGAGATATCATGGGGAGGCACGCAGAGTCATTCCCGGCGCCTCTGCACGCTAAAGCTTTATGGCACTTCGGAAGTCCTGCAAGTTCCCATCGAGGTCACCACCAAGGTCTCTCAAATCCGCCAGCTTCTGGGATCCAAATTGGGTGTGGAACCGGAGAGTTTGGCCTTCATCGCAAAGGCCACCTCCAGCACCAAGGTCTTGCGAGACTCCGACGAGATCCCCTCTCAGGAGAGCAGAGCCCAAAGCAGAGCTTTTAAAGCAGAGCCTAAAGCAGAGCCTATGAAGATTCCCTTCAGGGGCACCCAAGTAGAGTAGTAGTAGAGTTGGAGGGATCTTTGTCATCTCCCTGTTTGCATCCCTTTGTGAGGTGACGGTCCGGGGACCCATGCGCAACTGGCAGAAGCAGAAGGCGACTTATCCGCATCCGCACTGCATCATCGGCGCAGGTCACGGAGGTCTGAAACAGGGCCTGGCGTTCCTGAAGGTGGGGAGCTTTGTGAAGCCTCGTTCGACTTGGGCACATGGGTTGTAGAATTTTGGAGTTCAGAGTTGAGCCCCTGGAAGGATGGAATTCAAGACTTTGTCATCTATGACAAGCTGGGGCGCCTTGGAGGTTTCGCGTGGGTCGTCAACGCGAATCCAACCTCCAAGCTTCAAACGGAGCTGGGAGTATATCATCTGCAGTACCACCCGGATGCTCTGGTACCGAAGGCTTGTTGAACTCATTTCAGGTTCAGCGTTCGGCCTTCTCCGCATCTTTTATTTTGGCATGGAAGGGCATGCCAGCCCCCCCAACCCCTCCGAGCCCCCCTCCCCCCCCCCAACCAAAACAACAAGCAAAGAAGGCAAAACCTGGGGTGCCGCTAATATAGCCCCAAGTACAAAAACCCTTATTATAGGAACCCCCCAAAAGGGTACCCCTATTGTCGGAAACCCCCATATCTTCGTGTGGGGAGTCGGATCCCGGAGGACATGAAGACGTGGCCGACTCGTGATGACTTGTTGGAGCACTTCGAGCATGTTTGCCGAGAGTACGGGCTACTGGGCCACATCCACCTGAATGCCGAAGTCACCCAGATCGAACGCAGGGACCTCAAGCTCATGGAGCCAGAGGCCTCGCCGCGCAAGTACGTCTACAAGGTCTCAGTGAAGAGGCCGATGTTGAAGCCGGCGCCAGAAGCCCATGAAGAAGGCAAGGAAGGCCAAGGGGATGACAAGGCCACAGAGGAGAATCAGGCGAAGGAAGCGAAGGAGGCGTTTGCAATCTTTTTTGAGGAGGAGAGCCTGGAGGAGCCCACCGAGACCCAGCCTCTTGAGAACATTCAGGTCCTGGACTTCTCCACCATTGAGTGCTACCCCGGAGGTCTGTCTGATAACCTGCGCATGGAGTTCAAAGGGGAGGACGTTTTTGAGGGAAGCATTGGATATGGCATGTTCGACGAGGTTGACTACACAAAAGTCGCGAACTCGGCGGTGGCGATTTTTGGCATGGGCGCATTTGGTATTGAGAATGTGAGAACTTGCCTGGAACACGGGGCATCAAAAGTTACCCTCATTTGCAGAAGGAGAAATATTGCAATGCCGAGAGTTGTGGATTGGTTCATCAACCAGAGCATTTACCCGCCACCTGCGGCCATGGTGCTGGATGCAATGAAGCCAATGTACGACTTTCTAGGGATAGACGTCTGGAGCTTCTATGCTGTTCAAGCTAATGCTGACCGCACCGCTGCAACGATCCGGCAGAAGTCTCGTGTTGGCATCGGGGATTTTTACTTTCTGGCGACATATTATGGCAAGGCCGAGACTGTCGTAGGCGAAATCAAGCGGCTTCGCACAACGGACATTCTCATGGAGTCGCAGGAGAGGGTTGAGGCTAAGCACTTCATAAAAGTCCTGGGATTCAAGGCGGACCCAAAGATAGACAAGCTCTTCGGTACAAGGGAGACTGGGATCACCAACAGTTGGACAGTAACAATTGTAAATATCAAAGAGGCTATTGATGCTATCAACGTATATGCACGTGACTCTTTGGAAGGACGATTGACATGTCAACAACCTCCACTCAATAGAGCAGACGAAGAATTCATTGTACTTGGGTTTAAATTCGCGAATATTCCCTGGGTTAAAGTGATATATTCAAGAAAAAGAGGTGATGTAATCATCTTTCAATCTTGTTCATATTGCTTCTGCTTCTTTCTTTGCATCCTGTGGTTGATATCCAGGATATGCGGCACGATAAGCCGCCACGAGATAGTAATTGTTTTTGGTGCACATGGAACCACAAGAAATCAGGAAGATTTTTAGGAGCCTCGACGAACTGCAAATCTGCACGAACCGAGGAAATGGTGGGCTTCTTCCCGAATGGCGACTGGAGAACGTGGGTCTGGTGCGAGTTCCCTGGCATTGATGCCGGGAGATTTGGGGGCACGTCGCTCTCGCCAGGAGCCATAACAAACGCAGAGACCCAGGTTGCATTCATGCCTTGGATCCGCACAGTAGGTAAGTTTTCAGCACGGGCCAGAATTTGAAGATGTGCCGTACTGCACTACCAAGACTCCAAAGCTGAGGAGATGATGAAGTGGGCTGTCAACTATCCTCGCGACATACTCGCATTACTGGACAGCAACCTTTTGCCTCGCCAGAAGGCGGACAGCAAAACGGGGAGACCGGCCTACCAGTTCGAGCCACGTGCGGGAGGCACTGGGTTTAGAAGTTTAGGTGCATGATGGTGCAGTGTGCAGCGTACTCTGCCAGTGGCCAAGGCATCAAAACGTGATGTAAACAAGCGTGTTTACTTGTGTGGATCCTTGTACGTTATTGTCTGTTATGTCCCTTGCCAGGAAGCCTGGCACTAAGCCTCTAAGCCCAACTAAACCAAACGCGCCAAGCATTGAACCTCTCTGCCCTGCAGCCCAAATCACGATGGTCACTATCGGGAGCATCCCTGGTCTGGCTGAACTCCCGGAGAACGGGCCACTTCTGAAGCGGTCGCTTGTCAAAGCTCGAGGGATCGTGATGAGACCCCTGCGAGCAGTGATTAGGGTAGTTGGGATGGTGAGGGGGTAGGGTTTCGGGATTGCGCTCGGGGGTTGTGGGAATTGCGGGATAGATGCCTGCGCCAGGCAAAAGATGCTGCTGCTACATCCCATGGAAGGCGTCTTGGGCCTCTCATCGTTCGGTCTACCTGTGTCAACGATTCCCGGGAATGGCCATGCATGACATCACGTTCGGCCCATCGCCACCCCTCACCGATAGAGGAGTTGAGACATGTTGAAAATAGTTGCCGAATACACCTACATGTCTTGAAGGTGCCTTGAGCTAAACAGAAAAACCATGGTTTTACGTCTTTCCAGTCCGATTCGGACACAAACGGCTAGGGACCTGTGATCTTGCCGCTACCGGTGGGTTTTGCGTATCCGACCGCGGCTATGGTTCAACGACGTCAAAACGCGGGAGTCGTATGTTCCAAATGGAGTAGCCCGAGGCGGACTGACACATATCTAGGTTCCGAAGATGAAAACTCCTGAAGCCTCGCATGAGGAGTGAAAGTGATTGGTTGGAACCAGACATTGTTTAGCCAGCTCCAGAGGTATGCAACCGGTCCCAAGGCTGTTTGAAGCGAAAGG
Source organism: Symbiodinium natans (assembly GCA_905221605.1). Lineage (NCBI taxonomy): Eukaryota > Dinophyceae > Suessiales > Symbiodiniaceae > Symbiodinium > Symbiodinium natans. Next base: position 72,551 of record CAJNDS010002191.1, on the reverse strand, counting down.
ATTGTGCAGCGAGATGGAGACGAACAAATGGTCAAACAACGGATAGAGTTTGTGATAGGATTTGCAATTCGGTCGTAGCACACGCCTGAAAGCACTGCGCGCTGCTGATTCCCCCTGAGATTCTTTGAGCACCGAAGCTGAAGTGCTTTGATAAACATGTGGGGCATGGCAGCTATGCAGACCATGCATGCACTTCCGCAGTGTACATCGACGAGTGTGCCAAAGAATGGTACGACTATTGCGAGATGTTCAAGGACTCAGTGCCAGGGCTGAGATCTGCATCTCAAGGCATTCTTGTCCCTGCGAAGGAGCGCGGCGATGATAGGCCGCCGCCCAGATACCCGTACACCTACGCGTACGTAGGAGAGTGCGCTTCTCAGACAGCCTGCATGGATGCTTCCAGTGTATCCGGAGGAAGCTTGTTGGTGCGGCATGTCTCCCATTGCGGCACGTGAGGCTCTGCGAACGCAATGACCGCGAGGGGCAGGCACTGGCTCACGTATTTGTGTGAAAGCTCCGCTGCACATGCTGCCTGTGGAAGTTCTTAAGTCTTGCAAAAATTTGCAGGAAGAGAGTGCTGCTATGGCAGCTCGGGCTGCAGCCAAATAGCGATGATGGCTTGGCGATCTCGGCGGGCCCGTCACCGTTTCCACTCGAGCGGCATCTGCAGCTTCAAGAGCTCTCGCTCTGCTCGGCTGTAGAAAGTCCCGGCGGCACGTGGTGCAAACAGTAATGGAAGCTTCGACCGCCCCTGCTGACCAAAGACACTCATTTGCCGCTTTTGACTCGATGCTGAAAGGTCCCGACGTGTGCAGGGCTTTGCCGGGAGCCCTACGTCCTTGCTCCGCTATTTTTAACATGGAACACCTGACAATCAAGGCCCTGTGATGCTTGTGGTGGGACAGAGCAGGCCTCAGACAGGAGATGTGAGATCAGAGTGTAGGTGTGGCCACACTTTTGGCGAGCCTGCTCGTAGCAAGGTGCTGCCTCAGGGTCACCGGGGAGCCTCAAGTTGTTCCGAGGCTTGAATTTCATGTCATGGCACGTCTGAACAAATGGCCCCTTCAGATGCTGCGTGGCAAAGACTCCCACACCGTTTTTGTGAGGCCCAGCCCGCTTGGCATTGTACATCCTGTGGTACCTCTCCGGCACGAAGAGCCGGGCAGGGCTTTCTGTCGACAGCATTGCAGCGTAGCATGCCGCAGCCGAGGTCGAGACACTTTGAGCAGTTTAGCCGCCACAATTTAGGGGGGCCAGGCACGATTGTCCTTGAGATTGCATATTCCGTGCCAGGTGATCTGCACCGCAGCACAGCAGAAGCACAGCTGACGCTTTCAACTCAGCCTCCAGTTGCCACGGTTCATCTTGGCCGTGCCTAGTATGATACACTGGAGCTCACAGACATGGAGGCACAGGATGCTTTTGGAGCCTGGCGCTTGTTAACTTGTGGTTTCGATTCCCGACAATGGAACATGATGGCAGTGCCAGGCTTAAGCCACCTCGAGGGGTAGCGAAGGCTAGTGCCGAGGAGCACTCGGTCGCAGTTCAAGGCGACTCTTACACACGGTCAGGTGACTTTTCTTGCTCTCAAGCTGCAGGAGCTCGTAGCTTTGGCCGCGGATGTGAGAAGCAGACTCGGTGCGCCATGGCACGTCTGACATTGTGGTTCATAGGTGGCCAAGTCGCACTTTCAGTTCTTGTTCTGGGAGAGTTTCAGGTGACCAGCACTGGATCTCTGCAGCTGCTGCGCGGCCAGCTCAGGGAAACTGGGGGCACGCAGCGCTGCAGATCGTACAGATCGCTGCAGCAAGGCTCGTTCTGCACTTCCGTTGCCGGCCTGATGGCGGATTGCAGCGTGCTTACAGCGCACTAGTGGGGAGCCGCTAGTAAGTTGATGTTCGTCGCCTTACGCGGCCCAGTTCCTGTGGCTTTGAAAGTCTACTGCGCTGGTCAGAGGCTCGACCCTCTCTCTGTTGCCTGTGGCTGCCGCTTCCTGGGTTGGCTACTGGCCAGAGCCCGGTGTCATGAATGTCACGTTCTTTTCCCAGCTCGGCAAAGAGAGCTGCGTTGTTTCGATGTGAGGACAGGAAGTTGCCACTTCCACCAGCTCAAATTGTGCGCGGGCGACCCATGGGTATCAGGGGTCCTGTGGTGAGCTGCGACGGTGACATCTCTGTCTGTGTCAGGCACCCCGATTGCCACAGCTATCGACTGTGTCGCGTGGCTTGGCGGGTGCCCTCAGCATGTGCTCTAGCCAAGGATCTTGCTTCTCCAGGGTTTGTGCTGCGTGTACACTGAAGAAGTTGATGCTGTAGCCGTCGACCCCATCTGTCCCCCGAACGTGATCTCCACCATCATCAGTCCTGGGTCGGTCGTGACAGTTGTACACAACTCTCCAAGGCCGAATACCTGACGCAGCGAATGTCTTACAGCGGGAGGTGACTGCATGCCATCGCCTGTGTGTACCATTACTGCTCAAGATCTGCCCAAGAGCCTCCAAGGCTTCAGGTGGCCAGAAAGCTTTGCACTGGCGCGACCAGACCGCCAGAGACCATCGCAGCATCGCCTCACGCTTGCCGAGAACTTAGATGCTCTTCTGCGGCGAGTTGCCACGCGTGGGCACAGTTCTTGCATGTTCTTGCGCAGGTTGTGTGAGTGGCTTCTGCCGATCTTTGCGGCTACGGGCGGTACGGTGGCCAAGGCTTGATACCAAGCGCGTGCAAGCTCTTCTGGCCGACGGTTCCCGGAACGTCCAAGAACTGGTGTGACAGGATTCCTGTCCGTCTGCCAGGTCGCTAACACTGGAGCTCGTGTGGCCTCTCTGAAGGAGATGCTGCTATTGTAACATTGTTGTGATAGTCGCCAAGCGGTTAATGCAGCATAGCATTCCATGGACGATTCTGTTCGCAGCAAGCCTGAGCGACATCAACAGGAGTGGCACTCCAATTTGCCTGGTCCTCATCACCATTTCGTGGCTGGAATTGTTTGGAGTTTTGAAAGTAGTCCAAGTGACTTTCTGGTTGAACCCTATATGCAGGAGGAGCACATGCGCACACTGCAGCAAACAGCTATCGGCCACAGCCTTGGCGTTGCAACACCGACGCAGGTTCGTCTGAAGCTCCTGGAACAATGTTGGAACTGAGGGCAACCCTCTTGCCTGCGGCCGTTGCAAGCAGGCAACGCGCTAAATGCACATGTGATCGACACGCAGCAACATGCGGCAAAGCCGCATGCCGTGCCTCGGCCAGGTTCGTTACTGCAGCCGCTCATGCCAACAGGGCGATTGGAAGGACAGCGTTTTATCAATGGATTTCAGCTCCAGGATATGCAAGGGGTAGAATGTTTGCACACTAAGCATAGATTTGGTGCGGAGATTCTCCAGCTGGCAGCACCTCCAGCATTGTGACTCATGGGGCTTGTTGTTGACCAGGGCCACAAGGCGGGTTGCTTGCCAATTGCGGAATCGCAGGCGGCTCAGTTAGCTTAACTCCGCCGGGGCAAGCTTACAATGCTCTACTCGAGTGTGTTGTTGCAGTCCGTCTAAACAAAGGAGGCACAACAAAGGAGGCACTGGCGGCTCTTGTGAGCTGCTTAGAGCGGGACACAAAGTACCAAAACGCTGTAAAGCGACGGGACCACAGAATAATACAGAATAGGCAAATCTAAGCCGACGAATCAAAGCGACACCCCAAACTCTTCTGGTAGCATGCGTGGCAACAAAACACTAATTTTGAAGTGAAGGAACCACCTGAAAAGCAAGACCCCTTACAACGCGTCCAGTAGCATTGCAACACAGTTCAGATGGACGCTCACACGCTACCGAGGCTCGCCGGCGTTGGTTCCCCAGACAGGTAACTGCTGCTAGCAGCAATGACACATCAACTGCCAAGCATCTGGCAAGTGTGGCTTGCATGCGTTCGCGTGCTGTTTTCCTAAGAGGTTGCTGCGCGCCGGTGTGGTTTGTGCTTGCAATAGACCAGACCAGATGTGTGTGTTCTGTCAAAGTAGAACCAGCAGATGAAGTCGAACATTGCCACGAACACATGTCTTGTAGCAAGTGCATCAGACCAAGCTCTCCAAGTTGGAAAAGTCATCAGCTGTGATGGGCTGTGAAGCGGGCTCCCGCCATGGTAGTCGGTGGCGGTGAAGAGGCCAGATGATTCGACCCCTTGGCTGCAAAGAATCGGCAAAGGATAAGGAGAAGCCACCTAAGAAGTGCTGAGTATTCGGATGCAGAACTTGAGCAACCTGAGCAGCTAGTCAAAGCCCCCATCAGAAACAGAGGCACTTGAACAGAAGACGTGTGACAACGTACCAAGGCTCAGTGAAGCATGGCCGGCCTTCCGCCGCCAAAGGATGCGCTGACGGCCTTGCCGCACACCCACAGGGAGACTTTTCAAAAGACTTGTCTGTGCTGAGCGTCAGTGTCAGTGCCCCACCAACTCCCAGCACCGACTTGTCAAAAGGTTGGCTGCTGACCCAGTTTCTTCCTCAGCGTTCTCTTCATGTCGTTTTTGTGGTGACAGCTTCGCCTCCCCCTAATATGGGGATCTTTGCACAAGGTCTTGTGCCAACAACTAGAGACCAAAGTGCTGCGGTTCTCGGCCAGTCAGCGAAAGCTCCTACCGGAGGCCACCGGACAGCGTGATCCCACAGCTTGTAAACTTAAACGCAGAGATATGATGGAAGTTTGGGGTCTGCCAAATGCTTTCCCGTCTCTCTGTGCAGGCTGTGCAGGAGGATCTCTCGCAGGTGGACCGGGGCTCTCCGCACGTGCCGCACAGCCACTCGCCGTCTAAGTCCGTCTACTTGTAGCTGTGCGCTGTGTTTTTGCTGCCAAGCATAGGCACCCCACCTGCGGCACCGCCAAAGCCACATGCAACTGGGATGCACATGGGACGAAAAGACATCATGCGAGTTCGGGAGCCTTTCAGCCAACATGTTTACTGTCTACATGGCCTGCTGAAGCCAACATTCTGCAGCCCACCAAAGGCCTCGCAAGGGCCATCGAGCACCAAGATTTCAGAGACTATCTGGAGCCTCGGCTCCGCAATTGTGGATGCTGACACTGTCCAGAGGGGTCGAGTCGAGTTCGTCAGTGGTGCATGCCCCCACGGCCTTTCAGAGTGTTTGGGCGCTAGTTTACTTGGCACTGACTAGTGCCTCTGGTGTTGCAAGAAGCCAGGGTAGTTGACATGGTTGTTTCCTAAAATGGTATCAGTTGAACTTTACCATGGGATGCAAGATCTCGCTGCCAGTTTGTGAGTGTTTGCGCGCGTCCAGGAGCAATGAGGAGAGGTCACTCTATGTGCAAAAGCTGCTGCAGTCCGCCGGGCAGTCTGGGCAGCCCGAGATGGGAAATGCTGTTGCAAGATTCCTTGAGGCACCGTGCTGGAGATGGAATTGGCAGCCATGACTTACCATATGCCATGAATTGAGCTAGAGCAAGCTAAAGCCGTGCGTTCCCTTGCTCATAGGACTTGCTGGCCGAGATCTCTGCTCCCCAGCCTTGGGCTGCCTGGCGAAGTTGGCCTAAAGACTACTAAAGAGAGCTTCCTTGACATCATTTGACATCACACGCAACCTGCGCAGTTTCAGAACCCAAGGTTGTTGTGTATACAGCATCAAGATGTCCATAGTGCACCGGTGCATGCAGTGCACCAACCAGATCCAGGTTATGCTGCGAAGCTCACGTGGCCGCGTCTTCTTCTGCAACATGATCACGAGGCCAACGTCACATGAAAGCCCATAGGTGAATCGAGGGGATGTACGCTTGCGCCTCCGCAGGCAGACGACCTGGGACCATCCGCATGAGGGTTCCCTGCTGGAGGCGGCAACGTGCCTCGGTCATTGAGTTCTTTGGAGTCCTACAAGCATTGAGGTTGCGGACGAAAGGCGGGGAACATTAGACTGTAAGTATGCACACAAGAGCCGCAAGGTGGGATTTTGACAACGTGCCTTGGGCTTCCCTCGCCGCTGAGGATCTGCAAGCAACTTCTGCAGCTGGACGAACCTTGGCGAGTCGCTGCCCAAAAGGAAATGTCCAAGGCCTTAACCAAGCAGGGTGGCAGCCATCGAGCCCAGGTGAACCTCATTTCACACCTCATGGAAGTGGTAGAGCCTTGCCAGAATCTGGATCTGTCACCCCGTGCCTTGACACGAAGCGATTTCAATGCAGCAGTCTAAGGCGGGGGAGGAAGAGGACTTCCTCGGCAAGTGGCATTCAGTTCCTGCTGAAAGTGGTTTGGAGAATCCCCGCTGCACAGTAAGATTGTTTCTTCACAGATTTCGCATACTTGACATATCGCGTTGCATGTACATGACGGGTGGCTTCGTGACTGAGGTACTTCAGACATTCTGAAACCGGCGAAGTTGTGTGGACGCCTCCCCGGGAGGTAGCAGAAGGGTTCCTTGTCGCATCTTCAACGGTTCCTTTTTCAGCGAGTTGGTCACAACATGAGCACCCACCGAGGCTCTTCCAATGCAAGCGCGTTGCGCTTGCGAAGCTGAGCGACGACAGGTGGGGGTACACTAAAGTCCCCAATGCGCGTGAGGTGTCAGCGCAATGCAGTGGAAGGTACTTCAGGCAGCTGCAGCTCCAGGAGCCGCAGCACGAGAGCACATGTGCACGTTGCAGTGAGCTGATAACTATACTGTCTGTTTGTATTTATATATATACACACATATACATACATATATATATATATATATATATATAAAAGCTACCCCCCTCCTAAACCCCACGTTTAAGAAAAAGGATCGGCTAGCATCGATGTTTCGTATGACAGGCTTCGGCATGGTGCATTTAAATAACTAAACTGTGTAAATCCGGAAAGGGGGGCAGCTCCCTCCTTCTGGGGGGAACTCAATACTTTAAATATGAAGCCCCTATTTAAATATGAAGGCCCCTTCAGATTTAGATTACCTAATGTTTTACTTCCCCTTCGCGGGAGGAGGCCAGGCCCCCCCTTTCAGGACTTAATTTCTTCAAATTAGTACAACTATATAAAGTATCTGATACATATTATTTAAATGATGTAATTAAACACCCTCACCGAATTGGATAATTTAAAATATGAAGGCCCTATTGATATGAAAGTCCTTCCATATTTGATTTATGTAATTCCCCCTCCCGAATTAAACAATGTACATATGAAGGCCCCTCCACATTTAAACTATTTAGCTTCTTTAATTTGGTGGGGATAAATATTTGAAAATCAAATAGTTTAAAGAACCTAAATCCTAAATTGCGGGGAGCTTCTGGAGGGAATGAAATACGTCTTTTTATATGAACATCCTCATGTAATATGAAAGCCCCTTCAGATTTCAATTATGTAATTCCCCCGGCGGGAGGGGGGGGGGCCCCCCTTCTAGGATTTAACCATTTTTAACACATTGATGTAAATAAGGCATATAATTGAAATCCTGAAAGAGGGGGGGGGGGCTCTCTCCTTCTGGGGGGAATTAGACAAGTTAATAAGTAAAAAAGAAGGCCCCCTCAGATTTAAACTATTTCATTCCCCCTGCTAGGCTGCTAGGCTCCCCTTTCAGGATCTAATTATTTGAAATATTTTCTTTATACAACTCATGAAAGTTTAACAACCCCCTCCCCGAACCATTTATCTTATATAAATTCGGTGAATATTTAAATACGCAGGCCCCTATTTAAATATGAAGACCCTTCCATATTTACTTTATTTGGCTCAGGGGGCGAGAATTACAAAATTTAAATAATTCTCATCTTGAAGGGGGGGGGCACTCCTTCCTTCTGGGGGGGGGGGGGGGAAATGTTACACAATTTACATATGAAGGCCCCCTCAGATTTAAATTTGAAGGCCCTCTCAGATTTCAGTTGTTACATTATTTAATTCTCCTTGCGGGAGGGGGCCAGGACCCCCTTTCAGGATTTAAAGCATGAAAATTATTGAAATTTGTTACACGTATTTAACTGGCATTTCGGTCCCTGCCCGAGTTAAGTAATTTAAATCTGAAGGCCCCTATCTAAACATGAAGACTCCTTTATTTCTTAGAATATTTATATTATTATTTAATTCTCCTCCCCGAAAAACAATCTAAGTATGAAGGCCTATTTAAACAGCAGATTTTTGAGGTCGAGGAAAGCGCAGATTCGCAGATTTGCAGATTGATTGGGGCTACAAATCTGCGAATCTGCGTTTTCTCGAGGAAACGCAGATTTCAAGTCTGCGAATCTGCGAAACCTCGAGAAAACGCAGATTCGCAGATTTGCAGATTTGAATGCCCCAACAAATCTGGTAATCTGCGTTTTCTCGAGGTTTCGCAGATTCGCAGATTTGCAGATTGGTTGGGGGCTACAAATCTGCGAATCTGCGTTTTCTCGAGGTTTCGTAGATTCGCAGATTTGCAGATTGGTTGGGGGCTACAAATCTGCGAATCTGCGTTTTTTCGAGGTTTCGCAGATTCGCAGATTTGCAGATTGGTTGGGGGCTACAAATCCGCGAATCTGCGAATCTGCGTTTTCTCGAGGTTTCGTAGATTCGCAGATTTGCAGATTGGTTGGGGGCTACAAATCTGCGAATCTGCGAATCTGCGTTTTCTCGAGGTTTCGTAGATTCGCAGATTTGCAGATTGGTTGGGGGCTACAAATCTGCGAATCTGCGTTTTTTCGAGGTCTCGCAGATTCGCAGATTTGCAGATTGGTTGGGGGCTACAAATCTGCGAATCTGCGTTTTCTCGAGGTTTCGTAGATTCGCAGATTTGCAGATTGGTTAGGGGCTACAAATCTGCGAATCTGCGAATCCGCGTTTCTCGAGGTTTCGCAGATTGGCAGATTGGGGCTACAAATCTGCGAGTCTGCGAATTGGTGACCTGAGACGTGGGGCTTTGGAGGGGGGGGGGGTACCATATATATGTATATATATATGTGCATATACATATACATATATATATATATATATGTACATTTACATATATGTATGTATATATATATATACATATCTTTTCTTCGGAACATTTTACAACACACATCTCTGGATTTTCTGGAACTTCGCAGGAGCCTGGATCCGCCATGCAACTAGAAGTCCGAGTCAGGGCAAATGTTATGTTAGAAGCTGTTTCAGTCGGTGTGCGTCGATGTCGACATGTGCTCGGAGATGCTACTGTTCTGCATTGTTCTGCACGCCGCCTGAGGAAAAAAGAACATTTCAGCGGCCATCCGGACATGAGGGAGACAACTTAACATACAATGTACAAGTTTTTTTGTGGAGCTGAGGCATTCCGTGCAGTTGTCAAGTGCAAGTCTGGACAGGTTTGGAATTGCCATTGCGAGTAGGAGACGTCTGCAGGAACGAGGCGTGCCACAACCGCTTTGCTCCCAGCTGCTGCCAGGATGCTGATGGAAGCTGTCGATGACACATCACAGGGAAGTCGCACACCTTCCCGACCAGCCTCAGAAATTGTCCCCCGACAGGCCTCTCGGCCGGATAACAGAAGATCGGGCTGAGATTGACTATTCTTTTCTTATCAGCAGGAGTGTGGAGTTGGAAACCCTTGCAGCAACAAGCTCGAGCAACAGAAGCAGCCACGGTTCGCCGTTACTGTACAGGCTTGATCTTGGCGTGGCCGCAGAAATAGAAGCCTGGCCGACCAGGTGCTCTCAGGAAGTGCCACAAGCCTTTTCATGCCGGAGTCGGACAAGGCAACGAAGGGTCATGCGCGACTTGTCAAGTCATAGGCCATAGGCAGCTCTCCGCTAGCGATAACTGACTTTATCATAGCAGATGAGCACATGATTGTGTGAGACGACATTGAGACTTGAAATTGCGGTGTGACGATGTGGTGACATGGTGATGGTCGGGACCATCGTTTCTCGCGAGCCGTGTGGGCTCAAGCTTGGCTCCCGACAACGAAGAAGGCCGTCCATGGCTCAGTACTTTGCAGGAACGACACTTTGGTTGTGGCTTCGTTTTGCCGGCTGCAGCCTGGTCCCGGTCCCTGCCCAAACAGCTGCAAGATCTGGGCAAACCAGAGAGTGCCTGTGAATGCACCTAGGTGGCACAGCATGGCCGCGGCATCGGAGCAGACGCCGCTTCTAAAGCACAAGAATGGAGAGGCGCACCTAGGGGAAAGCAGCTTGAAGTACTCTGCGCCCTTCTGTCCGTCGAATCCAGAATCCAGACTTTTGTGCTTTCAGTAACATAATGATCAAATTCATGACCGCAAGTGCGCTGGCACTGGTACGCGCGCTCAATCGAACCACGTCAATTGGCAAGAGTGGCACATGTCTGAAAATGCAAAGTGTGTTGCATCTCCAGGAGAGCTTCGACTCCATGAACTACGACGCTGGAAAGTTGGTGACCTTTGTGGCCTGACAGCATCCGTCGGGACTGGATGAGTAGGTGAGTATGTGTGCGGTGTTTAAATGGTCCTTGTCGCACTCGCGCCTTTCGTGGCAGTCAGGAAGTCTTCTGGAATTTCAGTGGGACAGTGTGGACAAAGGCTTCTTTGTGGAAAATGATGGGCATCCTGTTGCTGATCGCAGTCTGTGTTGCATCTTCCGTTGGCTTACTAGTGAGTGACCCGGCCAAACTCGATGTTGGCCGGTTCCAGCGCATCAGTACTTTCTTGGAGGTGGTGGTTGGATTGCTACTTGGTTTCTTTCTGTCGAGCTCAGTACAGCGATGGTACAACTGTACGAACGGATTCTTGGAGCTCTTTGATGCCATCCGGTCGCTTCACATGCAGCTAAACGCACTGGGTGTGCCCAAAGAGCGAATTTACTTGTGCCTGCGCTACTGCGTGGTGTCGGCACGCTGCTTGGACAACGATCTTATTGCTGCGGCCATGGCACCCCCAGAGCGAGCCCAATTTCTGAAGGAACAGTGGGAGGACCTTTCTGCGGAGGCTGAGGATGGAGATGTCTTCGCTGACCGCTCCAGGAGCTTGGCCACACTGCTCCCCAATGAGCGAGACATCCTGAAAAAGATTGAGGATCCGGCCCAAACATTGTGGGTGTGGGTTACCTCCCTCCTCACACGAATGGCAGCAGATGGCGAGGTACCTCCGATTCCAACTCCCACCTATGGCCGCATCATTACCATTGCAGAGCAAGCCTACGGAGGCATTCGCACAGTCAGGGCCTCCATGCGTGTGCAGCCTCCGTATGTGCACGTCCAGATGATGGCTGCCCTTGTCCTTGTGAACAACCTCATCAACGCCGTGAGCTTCGGTATGACAGCTGGTGTCACCGCCAGCATGTGCATCGCGCGCTACCACCCGGGTTCCAACTCGAACATGCCAGGCCGGGTCACCTGCAGATGCCCGACGATTTCGCGCAGCTTACCCGGCTTACCTCCCGCAAGCATGCTCAAGCCTGCATCCCGAAGCATCCTGAAGCCGTTCTTCTGATACGCGGAAACTCTAAGTAGGGAGTGTGGAAAATCTTGAGCCCTGAAAGTATGAGGGTGGCGAGCTGCTGAATGGAACATGGTAACTTTCAGCATCCCGCGGCAAGTTTGTGGCAGCAGTGCAATTTCTGAGTTTGAGGTCAAGATTGGCAAAAAGGTTTCCACCAGCCGCACTGTAACCCTCAGCTACATCTTAAGTCTTTGCTTCGTCTTCTCTATTCTTGTTTGCGGCCTTGGCATATCTTCGACGTTCCTTTCAGGAGCTCCCCGCTCGTTCTGCCATGACACATCCGTGTCACATCCTTCCTGGTCTGTGCAAGGGGCAAAGACACGATGGTCTCTACCCTCTTGGTCCTTGGTCATTCCACCTTACTTCCAAATGAGTTTCAAGATGGGTCAAGCTTACTCGGATCAGAGGTGCGCATGTGCCTTTGACCGCAGGCTCCGCCGATGTGTCCCACAGTCTGCAAGACTTGGTCGTCGCTTTGATTCTCGCGACTGTCGGCCCTTTCCTGTACCAGGCACGAGCATGCATCTCCGCGAAATGACAGACTGCCTCTGTCTTCCTGAATCCTGGAAGGCTCTGCTCGAGGTTTCAGTTTGCATTGCGCAGCCCTTCACGGCAGCGGGTCATGACGCCCACTCTCCCGGAAGGATTCCTACTGAGAAGCGCCTCGGGAGCGAAGTTGCACTACTTGAAGAGCTTGGGAATCCTAGAGGCGTAGAGGTAGAGCCATCAGCTTCAGACAGCTGAGGCTCCTGCGCAATTTGGAGAAGGATCTACGCGACATTGAGTTCATGAGCCAGAACCTCCCATGGCCTCGCAGCTGCAGTGGCCGGGGGCGGGGGGGAGGTGTGTTGCCCAGGGCTGCAGAAGAAACGAAAAGTTTCATGAGGGTACCGATGCCCTCGATTTCTTAACTACGAAGCCTTCTTGATCGGGAAAAAGGTACCTCAACAATTTCAGAGTGCCCTCGATTTTGACTCACTTTCTTGAAGTGAGGAGAGAGTGCTTGACTGCAGTTATTGCTTGACATCCTGAAACAAAAGGTGCTTTCCCTCAATTTCTTAGCTCCAGGAAATCCAGCCCCTCCTCAATTTCTGAAAACAGAGATCCAACCTGATTTTCTTAGGTTTCAAGAAATCCAGCCCTTCAATTGGCTAATAATAATTTAGGGCGCACAGGGATGTTAGCTTCCAATTGGCAGATTCTGAGGTCAGTGTCTTAGTCACCTTGCTACAGAATTGGTTCCCCCCCCCCCCCCCCTCCCCACCCCTCGAATCCAGAAACTGAGGGGCTGCGTTTTTTTCTTGGGGGGGTGCGGGGGGGGGGGGGGGGCTTAGCAGCCTACATTGAGAAAACTGGGTCAGGCTGAGAGTACTATCAATTTCTTGGTTTAGAAAGTTTAGTCTTTCTCCTGCCTTTCGCATTTCCGGAGTTCCTTATTTGACATAGTCTAGCAGTCACCGAGACTCAGGTGGAAGCAGACATACTTCAAGGCCTGACATGCCACGAGTGTTCTCCTCAGCATGTGATGCTTTGATGTTCTCACGCTTGCTGAAGTCGGGTGTTTGCAGCTGACGCAGCTAACAGCTACCGGCCGCAGAGACAGAGTGATCAGATCTGGGCCGAGGATCGCAAATGTGAGTGTGGCTGGACCTTTGCACCGCAGCAGGGGCTGGAAAAAGACGAAAAAGTGTTGCAGGAAGGACTGCTTGTCTGCAAGGTGCCGTGTCTCATTGCAGGGCGACGGAGTCAGTGATCTGCTGTTTCTTGCTGTCTGCTCGACTGCAGGCTAGCAGGGCGTTGTCTGGGACAAGTGGGGAGACCCCCTTGGATTCGAGGGCAAACACGCCTTCAGCTCACAGCCGGACTTGGGAAGCCCCGCTAGGAGACGAAAGCCCTAGAAAGGAGCAGACGAACCCAGAGACGAACCCAGGCAGCGCGGAAGTCGAACCCCGGTCGAACGAAGAAGAGCAAGAACTGCGGCAACAATGCCTCCCAGAAGAGCACGAGCTGCAGCATGAGCACAATGAGCAGCCGGACCCTGTACTGGACCAGCATGACCAGCCGCACTCAGGAAGAGGTGAGGGCGCTGTCGAACCAGCAGGTGAGGCGAGCGAGGCGGACTACCTTTGCAATGCCAAGGAGGAGCAGGAGGCCACGCCCGAGGCAACACCTAAGGAGCTTGAGTTTGAGACCGCAGTTCTCGCCTTCGCCGAAGCCCTTGATGAAGACTTGCAACACTTCAGTACCGACCAGCACGAAGCCGACTGCAATGGTGCCGTATCCGTGCAAGCTGTGCAAGTCGCGCAAGTCCAGGAGCAGGAGCATGACGAGACTGAGCAGGCAAGAGCCACGGACTCGAGGGAACCGAGTTCCCTGCCCGCAAGGCCTACGGCAACGGACAACATCCATAGCGAGGAGCAGGTTTCGCCTGGGCCTTCGCGGCTCCTCGGCTCGCCGCCGACCAAGACGGAGGAGAACCTCGCTGAAGCTGAGCAGTCCGTCGACCAAGGGGAGCCACTGTGCGTCGCAGAGGGTCATCGCAGAGCACGGCTTCGTGATGTCGAGACACAGATTCCGAGCCCAGCCGAACCTGTAACTTCGGCAGGCGACGCAGGGCCAGATGGCAAGACGCCAGAGCCGCGTGAGGATGCAACAGCTGCCATGGAAACAGAAGCGCAGCATGCAGGCAATGACCTGGCACTGGCGGCCGCGCTTGCGCAGCTCCTGACGCCACGATGCAAGTTGCCCGATGCGCAGTCCGGGCCAGGCCCAGAGGCCGGCTCGGACGGTTGTGAGCTACTGTAGCATATGCCAGCCCATGGTAGCTGATGGCAGCCTGTAGTATACAAAGAACTGTTCAACATGCTTGTGTTGCCTGAGGCTGGCCATGTACCACATGCCAGCTGCAGCTCATCAGGACCAGTGCAGGACACTCATGCCGAAACCTGATGTGTCTATGTGTGTCAGAAAACTTCGGAACCCTTCGCTTGTGCCGAAGTGTGTCGGGAAAGCAGTTGAGGTGGGAGCTTGCCTGTATGTCATATCTGTTTAACGAATCTTGCTATCTCTTACTACCTGTGATGGTGCATAGTACCACCTCACATCAGGAGGGCGGGGCTGGCCTGGAGCTCAATGCGCAGAGTAAGGCAGTGAAGGAGGCGCACTTGGGCATTCCCTGAACTGGTGAGAGACGCGCTTCAATGCACGGACAAGATGTGACAAGATTGTTTCCAGCGATTATTGCTCGGCGGATTTGCAATCCTGCAGCTGGTTGCCAGGAGCAGGTGGTTGACGCTTGGCTCAATCCGCGATGACTGGCCTTTGCCTTCTCATGAGGCGTTCGTTGCATGAGTCAGTTCCAGGAAAGAGAGAGAGAGAGAGAGAGAGAGAGAGAGACCGACCAGAGTCTCTTGTTCCCTCTTCGAATCGTATGCGAACCGAAGGAGAAAGCAAAATCACGTACAGACTGGAGATCCTGTTGGTAGAGAGTTCTAGTCGCAGCAAACTCTGCATGAATTGGCTGGCTAGAATATTATTAACTGATGTAGATTAGATCCGAATCGAGATGGGGTACTGAGATGGATACCGGATGATATTAGGTTCCTATTCAATGGAGAGGAACCCCAGCAGAAATGGAATTCCAGTGGGAACCCTTGTGGATTGAAGCGGAGTCCTATTCAAGTTGATTCGGATTAAGATACAAACCTAAGCTTGAAGGGAGCTACTCTGTTAATTCCACTAGTTGTTACAAACGTCTAAGTGGGGTAAGGTTCCTGCCTGAAGTTGTGGCTCTTGTTGGGGGTTAATAGCTGTCCATTGTTTTTGGTCCCACATAGCCTTTAAAAAGGAGCCTTCCGTCATTGAATGGCTAGAAGCGCCCCATACAATGTTCTTCTTGTAAGAGGAACATAGACGAAAGCCGCGGCTTCTCCACCCACTCCACCCCCTCCAGCTCCCCTTCCATCCCACAGGGACAGTACAGAATTTAGGGAGTGGGTGCTGGAGAAGCCTCTCGCTCGAGTATTTTGCGGCGATGCGCATTCCCGTTTGCCAAGCCGATGATGCGCATCCGAGCCCTCGAACTTAACTCGCAAGCTTCGTGGATCTGCATGAAGCGCCTCCAAAGCCCTTCTGCGGGGGGGCGTGGAGCTTTGCAGCCCAGTAGGGCAACGAGGCCAAGAGCCATGCGAACGCCTCTCCCGAGCGAACTGCCCTTGGGACAGGAACCAGCGCACCGTGCCATCCAATGCTCGTCCGAGGTCTGTAGCTTCGACATGGGCCTCTGACAGTTCTCTTCTTCAAAGTCGCTGACATTTCCAGGAGTTTACTCCATGAGCTAAAAACAAGTCGGTGGTTTCTCAGGGAGTGTCATTTAGTAAGCCTTGCCTCCTTCTGTGTGTAATTTGTCTCCCCATCTGATGTCATTCATCTGCAGCATTCTGCAGCAGGCTACCTATTGTTTATTGCCTCATGTTCGTGCCAAATTTTCTGCTCTCTCTCGCCCTTGCTCTCTGTGTGCCTCTCGCAAGCTTTTGCTTTGCGTCTCTCCATCCATGTGCTTTTCTGCCTGACATGTCTCCCTTTGCCCGGCAGTCTAGCTATCTATATGGTATTCATCCGTCCATCTGGTTGTCCACCTTTCAATGTGTCCTTCGGATCTATGGGCCCATGCATCTGTCTGAATCAATCTACACATCTGTCAGTGCACCTTGTCTGTGTAGATCTCTAGCGGCCCCTCCCTGCCTCTAACTGTCTTGGTTGGTGTGTTTATACCGATATCACTGGCTCTGCGGCTCTCTCTCATCACTGTCTCTGTTTCTAGCTGTGGAGCGATCGAGCTATCTGACTGTCCATCCCGCCCACTCTCTCTCTCTCTCTCTCTCTCTGTCTTTCCCTTTCACTCTCTCGCTTTCTCTCATTCTTCCATTCGCCTAGCTGCTTCTTCCTTGCTCAATCTGTCGTTTCGATTTTTGTGGGCTTCAGTTGCCGTGCGTTTGGAGCTTCTCCCAAGGACTTCATCACTTCACAGCTGCTCCGCTTGGATGGCTCCAAGCCGGGCAGGCTGGCGAAAGAGAAGTTGTCAGGGCCTCAGGCCGCGTTTTGCGGTTTCGTATTCGTCCATGCCGGCCCTGTACCCAGCTCACCAAGCTCTTCCCCCCTCCCTTGCCTACTTGTCCATGTCCCACTGGGGGCTGTCCATGTCAGGTCAATGTTTCTCCAGCTTCTGGGCATGAACGCTGTTGACATTGATGAGGCAAGAAGCTGCTGATGCACTTGTCATCACTGGTCGTCAATATTCGTGACCTTCAAGGGACTGCCGCAAGAAGCAGTGGGGTTCCCTCACGCATCCCACAGGCACCCAAGAAACTTTGAGCAAAATTTGGGATTCCATTGGCGTGCCATGAGCGGGAGGGGCATCGATTTTGCACGTGGCGTAGGGCACAGGACATTGATGTTCGCACTTGTTTGCCTGATTCATTCATAAAAACCGGCAAGGCTTTGGACGCGGCCCAGGTAAAGGATGCAGATCCTTGGATCTGCACCCGCCCAGTTATGCACCTGAAGGCCCAATGCAAAGCCTGAAGCCGAGGACGGTATGATCGACTACCGGGCTTTCATGAAGTGGCTCATGGAGTCCCCCGCCTGAGGTGCCTTTTTGGGGTATCTTTGCAAAAGCTCCAAGATCAGCGTGACGCTGCTGGAGCTCCTTCTCGCCAGATAGAGCCCCCAGAGTAGAAAATTCACCACAGCAAAAGCTGTGATGTTCCCCAGTGCTCTCCGTAGCCGAGAGACACACAATTGCATGCAGCACAAATCCTGCACAAAAAGCCTAGCATTCGCTTGTTTGATCTCCGTCCAGCTCAGGCCCCACGAGCCCATTTCTCGTGTTGTGTGCGAACAAAAATCTGTCAGAGCATAAGGAAGAAGCCTTCAAGCTCATCGCCGGCACTCAGTGATGACCTGCGTAGTTAGTTTGCGGAGACCTCGTGCGAGTGGGAAACCCTTGCTGGCGCGATGGTGCGTGTAGTTGCCCATCTGGGAGCTCAGTGGATGTCTGCTTCAATGGCCCCCTTCGAGCTCAAGCTGCTCGAACATAAACTGAAATATATTGACATGCAGTCCCCACAGATGCACCTGACAAGCTTTGGCATGATTGGCTGGACTCGCCTGATCATGCTTTGAGATGAAGAGGCAACAGCTTCTGGCCGCTTGCAGAGGAACTCCGCATGTGGGGCGGGGTGACAGGAGTAGACTGCATGGCGCTGACGTGCATGTCCATGAGTCGGCCCAGAGGCAGATGGGAACGTGGGACGTGAGAACATTTAGACTTAGAGAACAGCTGAGGGTTGAGAACTCATGCAGGTGCAAGTACTGGATGGTGTCATGCAAGCCCTGTCGTGGAGGTACCTTTAGGCCTCTTGAACAGCATGGGCTTAGATGGCGACTTGTTTTGGCCAGCGGCTTATCTCTGAGAGATCTGTGGCGGGTGATGGACGCAGCAGTTCCAGACTGCCCGGACGTAGGTTGACAAAGCAGATCAGTGCAGCTGGCTGGCAGAGAGCAGCCGACTCAGCCGAAACGGGTGATGAGAGTCATTGTCTGCGTAGATCGGCCACAGACAACAGTAGACTCAGTAGACGTGCTGCATGCTATACTAGTGTCCATGAAAGATCTGCAAAGAGCGTGGGGGTGTCTTTGCGGCACCGTGGTTCTGGCTGAGTTGTATGTCCACACAAGCCTTCAGCGGTGAAACGTCTGGCTCCCACAGTGATGCACCACCCAAACCGGACATGTCATGGCAAAGGCACACTCGAGTAGCAAACCAGACGTTGCACCCCAAAATCGAAACACTCGCTTCAAGAATCTTGCGTTCTCCTGAAAAAACCTGCAGTGTGGCTGGTCTGCTTGGCGAGTGGCAAATAAGAAGCACCCACTGACCGAAACTGCAAAGTCAGAGGAAGTTAAATGACATACTCCTTTGCAACAGGCGTTTAGCAACAAGGATCGGCAACCTTGGCTGGTTCTCAAAATACCCGTGGCGCTTGTTGCTCTTCCGCTCTTCGTGTTGCCCTGACTTGAGTATACGCAGGGGGCAAAATCACAAGCTTCGACATCCGTACATGAGTTTGTTGGGGTGACTCGCCATTGTCACAAGTTATTTTTCCCGGATGGTTGTTTTCTTTTTAAGGGTTTGTGTTAGCGGCTTGCGCAGTAAGGCTTGAGGCCCTGAGGGCAGGTATCTTAAAGAGCCAAAGCCCGGAGAATCCAGAAAGCTAAGCCCGGCCAGTTCCATTAAAAAACCTTATTGAATTTCATTATCAAACGAGGCCCCAAACAAATTGTGTGATAGGTAGTCCATGGGCCAGCCCGACGCGCCTTTACAAATTTGTTGCGTCACCCTCTGAAATACACAGGCCCGGTGGGGGGGTCCCTAACAAGGCAGGAAAGCTTCAGGCCTTAAGGTCCTAAATGCTTAAGGCCCTGAGGGCGGTTCCCAACCCCCCCCCCCCCCCCCCCCCCCCCCTGCAGCCCCCAAAATTTGTTTGGGGAGCGGTCCGGCGCCAGGTTTCAAAAGAGGGTCCAAATTTGCTGGGGGGGCCACCTAGTAAAGCCAGTGCAACATGATTTGGCTTGCCTGGAACTTCTGGATTGGCGCATGCAATTTCAGGACTTGTTGTTCGTTGCGGCTTCCATCCGCTCCATCGTTTCTCAAAGCCCGCTGCGTCCCAGAAACTTTTTCCTTTGCAGCGTGCCGTTGCGCACAGGCCTGGCCTCGCTCAGCGCAGCTTTTCCGGCAGACGCAGCAGGAGTCAGCCCGAGATGCCGGCAGCAATGCGCAGCAATTCCATCCCTTGCACCAACGAGTGCTTGTCCGTAATTGGTATTACTGTTGCCTTTGCTGTTGCTGGTTCACTGCATCCGCTAGGGTTAAGTTTGCCATAGGCAACAAGTTTAGGTGAACTCGTCGGAAGTTATGTTCTCAACTGTTTCTGTGATGTTTTGGTCTGCAGCTTGTAAGCCAAATAGGGTGCATAAACTTTGCCGAGGTTGGGCTGCAGCCAGATGTTGTCGTTTGCGGGGCTCTTGCAGGCCGGGTAGCTACAGGCAGACGCAGTTGCAGGAATGTCGCGGGACAGTGCTTGCAGAGTTGGCCTAACCATGCCATGTTTGTTATTCATTGCCAGGGGCATTCAGCCAAGGGCGACAATGGCAAGAGGCATTGCAGATGCTAGCGGCGATCTTATCCCTTGCTGATTCTAGCAAAGGCAGTTTCGAAGTTCTTGGTAAACGTGGTATGCTCTGAGGTTGGCTTGCGATGCCTTGCCACCGAAGCCAATCAGGCCAATTCCTGACACCGTCGATAGCCGTCAGATAAACAAAGCCAGCGGCAGGTCCTTCATGGTGCGCTGGTTGCAGCCTGCAGATGCCTCATGCTGATAGCGTGGCTGCAGTGTTAACTGGTGCCCTCAAGGCCGCGAGCAGTGGCCACTTGCCTGCGGGCTCCTTCAAGGCATGGTGCAGGCCGGAACGTGACAGAATTTGCATTGTTCTGAGCTGCCGAGCGGCCCTGAGAGGTCGGTTTGCGACTCACCACGATCGCGGCCGGCCCTGGCGTCCATGAATCACCATGGGTGCGCTGTCAAGATTTGTGAGTTGCCTGGGAGCGCCTTGATGTGTCACGTGTTGTTTGTCCTCCTCTTGGCTGGCATGGGCTGACCTCGCGGAGACAAGCGGGCAGTCGTTGTTGAGCCCTCCCAACTCCTCTAAATGGAGCCTGCGGATCATGATGTAGGTATGCAGTCTGAATCTTCTTTGTCACTTGCGTGCGCGACTCTGCGAGCACGGCACTCGATGGAGCATAGTGAATGATAGTGAATGCCCAGTGTGATCTGACATGTTGAACACGTCCCGTGTCAAATTGAGCCAAGGATAAGTTCTGTCTGCTGGAACTCGATCATCACTGCTTCAGGGGCAGTCACCTGGCAGAAGGCCGGCAACAGAGTCCTTTGCCTTGTCCTTGCCATGGCAGGACTCTGTCGATCCAAACTCGAGAATGTAAGCCTTCAAGCCACAAGTGATTTGCCAGGCGCTGAGTCTCTTGGACGTGACCTGCTTGAAGTCGGGGAGCAGCGCATGTCGACACAGCATGGACCAATCACAGCAGAGAGTGGCTTTTTGGATGGTTTAGGCTACAACTTGCAACTCTGTCTTGTTGAAAACGTCTGTGGAGTCACCGAGGCACTTTTGGGTCCGATACATTGGGGGTCTTCCCCCTCCCTCTAACTCCCCTTCCCTCTCACTCCCCCCTCCTCTCCGGTGCCTCCCCCTGTGCCTCCCTCCCAAGTGATGGCACCACCAATTGCGAAAGTGTGCTTCAGCGCAAAATGTGCCAATGGCAAGGTCTCACGACATGAAGATGCAGAAACGGACGTCGTGACGCCGCGCGCCGAAGTAAAGCCTTGAGTCGGCCTTCTCGAAGCATCTGACCCCATTTCCGAAAACCTGGTGCCTGCGCTTGGCCGTGGCAAAGGTTGACCTCGGCATTTATGGTTCTTCCATCCTGGCGACTTGCTAGCACAAAGAGGGCCTAAAAAAAATTGAACATCTTCGTGCCTTAGTCCCGGCACAAGTGCAGGAAAGCTTCCATTGGCCTGCTTCAGTGGTGGGATGCACCAGCTTTCGGTGCGGCTTTTGCAAAGCTGGAGCCTTGTTAGCAGTTGGAGTGATGCCCCGAATAAGTTCTGGGCTGCACGGTGTGTTGAGGTTTGTGAGAGTTTTATTCTCCTCGGTGCGGCTTGCCTTTTGGGTCGGCTTGGCTGTAAATCCGAAGCCCCCTGAACACCCAAACAAAGGCAAGCAAAGCTGCACCAACCTCCAAGCTGTACCTGGGACAAACAACTCCTGGTGATTTTGCTTCATTTTCTTGACCTGGAATCGCTCAGTACCTTTCAGCGCTTAAGGCGAAAATGGCTTAATTTTACGTAACGCTACGCGACCCGCC
This sequence comes from Symbiodinium natans, assembly GCA_905221605.1. NCBI lineage: Eukaryota > Dinophyceae > Suessiales > Symbiodiniaceae > Symbiodinium > Symbiodinium natans. Next base: position 51,154 of record CAJNDS010002191.1, on the reverse strand, counting down.
TCGGCCTGAGCTTCCGTAGCGAGGCTACCCAAGTCGGAGAAGGTGGAGTTGCGGGCGGGCGGGGTGGGTTGGGGGGGGTGGGTGCAGGGGCGGCGTGCGGTGGGTGGTTGCCCGGCTGAAACACCCCCTAATCCTGATGCACCATCGGCTCTCGTCGGGTAGGGGGGTACCCATTTTAGCACAAAGTGCAAAATAAAGGGGAAACTTGGCAGGGGTGTGGGATTAGAGGTGGGGTGCCTGTTTTGTGCTACCTAGACACCTACGGCCCGAGGCCTCGGCGGATTAGCATGATCAGATATTGATAAGATGCCGAGGGATCAAGTGGAGAGCCCGGGGCTCAGAAGCAGATAGCCGCGGACATCTGGATGTGTCGGGCGTGGCGAAACCATGTCAGAGGTGGGTGACGCCTCTGATGCTGCTGCAACAGGCTGGCACAGGCTCCGGGTGATCTTGGGTGGGAAATACAGGGAAGCGGCAAACAGCCAGGCCGTGTCCACCTTGAACAGCCGCAGAGTGCCGGGCTCTGGTTGCTCTTAGTCTTCAGTCTTCAGGTGCGCCCATGCATGTCATAGTTGCTGTGCGAAGTGGCAGTGGACTTTGCTGCCACTTTCTATGTCAAGCCATGAGTCATTTAGGCATTGCTATAACGATTGTTTCCTCGTCGCCCTTAGCAGACCGAGGTGCTGCAGCAGTCGTCGCCTGTTCTGCTTGTGCTGTGTGGAGGCAACCAAGTGCCGGGAGTTTTCGAAGATTGGGAGTCGGGCAGGGGTGCTGTTAACGTCACCCGGAAGGGTCAGCAGGCACAAAAAAAACGCATTTGCAAAGCAGACGCTCGCAAGGAGAAGCTTGAGTTTGGTGCTCCAGCCAAGTGGCAGGTACTCGAGGCAAGATCAAATAGGCTGTTAGGAGTAGCGCGGTGCGTCAGAACGAAGGGAGCGCCAGCGAAGCACCTATCAGAAACAGAGGCCCATGGATAAAGTTGCCGTCTGATCCTCAGCTGTGCTGATGCTGCTAGCATCTGTGAGCCCTCGAAACCTTCTTGAGAACATCCGGAGCGTTTTCTTGTAGCATTTTGACTCAAGGTAGGCCTTGCGGGTGCGAGCTCTTGCAGCTCCGCTGAGATAACCGTTCGAACCTGATCAGGGTAGTTCCTGCGAAGGGACTTGGCCGCCTGACCTCCTAAGCCATGTTCATGCGAAAGAGCACCAGCCTCTTGCGCCTTCCTTTCGTGCGGGCGAAGTCTGCGCTTGTCACCGCTGTGCCTTCCGACCCCGCGGCGTACGTTGCCAACAAGCTCGCGCAATTCGATGCCATGCAGTTCACGCCCCTTCCTCAGTTCAGAGTCTGCTAGCAGATGTGTGCGGCCTGCGATGGCAGCACATACTTGTAAGAGTTTCCTGCTAACCTGGAAACGGAGGTGGTGACGACATGCGCCTTCCCCTTTTTGATCATTGAATGCCGTCAAGCACAGCCCATGCTTGCAATGCACCGAGGCCCATCAGGGAGAGCACCGTCAGTAGAGAGATGACCCGGCGCTACATGAGCGAAATGATCGACTACGCAGAGACGGATGTGCGCCTTGAAATGCACTTTTGGCGCCGCAATCTGTCAGGCCCAAGATATTTCACGATGCTTCCTTTGTCCACTTTTGTACCATCCCTTCTGTATTCGAGGTGCATCGTGGGTGCTGGCTCTGCTGGGCTGTCGTGCGCGTACGAACTCTCCAAGCATCCAGATGTGAAGGTGGCCATTATCGAGCAGAACGTGGCGCCGGGTGGTGGCTGCTGGCTTGGCGGGCAGTTGATGAGCTCGATGGTTGTGCGGAAGCCGGCAAATGAGTTCCTGGACGAGTTGGAGGTCCCCTACGATGACAAGGGCGACTATGTTGTGGTGAAGCATGCGGCTCTCTTCATGTCGTCCGTCTTGCGCAAGGCACTGCTGGCTCCGAACGTGAAGCTTTTCAACGCAGTAGCAGTGGAGGATCTTTTGGTCAAGCAGGAAGACGAAGGCGTTGCCGTGCGCGGCGCTCCTCGCCTTCTGTTTTAGTTTTGTCTGCCGCTGCATTCTTTTTCCCGTAAGGCTGCTTTTCATCTATCTCTCTCTCTCTCTCTCCCTCCCTCCCTCCCTCTCTCTCTCTTCACGGACTTGATGCGGGAGAGTCGGCGAAATGGCCTTCGCATGCATTCACCTTTTTGTACCTCTATAAGAGAGCTGCGCTCTGCTGCGCTGCTTTGCCTGAGGTGGTGACCAACTGGTCCCTGGTGACGCAGAACCACGACACGCAGTCGTGCATGGACCCACAGGTCATGGAGGCGAAGGTGGTGGTCACCGCGACGGGGCACGATGGGCCCATGGGCGCCAGCTCCGCCAAGCGCCTGGAGTCTCTGGGAGCCCTGCCATCTGGCTTGCCAGGCATGGGCGCATTGGACATGAACACCGCCGAGGATGCTGTCGTGCAGATGACGAGCGAGGTGGTCCCGGGCCTCATCTTTGCAGGCATGGAGGTCGCCGAAGCGCGTGGCTGCAACCGGATGGGCCCCACCTTCGGTGCAATGCTTCTCTCAGGGCAGAAGGCAGCCAATCTCGCTATCCAGGCTCTGAGACGCTAAGAATGTAGTGTCTAGAAGGTGTCTAGTGTCGTGATTTTGGGCAGTTCCCGCCCGAAAGGTTTTGTGCATTCTAGAGCTAGCGGCAGCTAGCGCTCAGAGCCAAGAAGTGTTCCAGTTTGGGCTGTGAGCTACCAGCAAGCGCAGCGTTTCAAGGAGGTATAGGGTCTGTGATAAAGAGACACCACGCTCTGACTCGCTGCCTTTGAGCGCATGGTGGGGCCTTCTGTGGGTGCTATCGTGATGCATGTGGATGAGGCCTGGACTTCGTTGGCAGATGCGAGTGGCCAGATGCAGTGCGCCCCGAAGCCTGTGGTCCAGATTCAGGGTCTCTCAGGCTTGCAGGCTTGCCCGGTCTTGCACGCCTCCCCTCCTCAAGGCAATCACGGCCAGGTATTGGCATCACACTTTGCAGCTCTTCCAAGCTTGCTGCCCAGACTCTGTTTCCAGATGCTGTAATCAAGGTCATTAGGGCATCAGCGTGTGGTCTGGAAACTTGTTGTCTTCCGGCCGGTCGGACTCATCTGACTGTTCGAGCCTTGGTGATGGGAAGGTGGCTCGAAGTGGCGATGTCAAGCTGGATGCGGCAGCGGCTGTGACGGTGGCTGTGCTTGATGTTTAAGGTTGCGTACGGGGGTGGATTCTGGGTGGTCCAGGCAGAGCGAGCCTGCCTTGCTGCCAAGAAGTGGAGCAGGCCTGAATTCCTCAGCAGTGATGCACCTCTCGACATGTTATGTTTTGATATCTTTTGCACGATTCTGCCTGCAGATCCGTTGAGATCCTTGCAAGCATGGGTTCGCAGCTCAGCTGTGATTCGCCCTGGCACACCACAAAGCTGAGCGAACACACTTGATAAGACTGCATGACGCTCGTGTGGAAGCCATGAGGTCAGACGAGGATGCGTGGCGATTCTGTCAGCCATGCCGTTTCAGTTTGCATCCCGGTCAAGTCTTTTTGAACGTCTTTGATCTCCTTGCTGTCCAGCCTGTGGGACGGATGTCACAGGTTGACGCGTGTTCTGTTGGCAGCCTCTGGACGCAGGCAGATGTCAAGTGAGCCTTTCAGCACAAGTCGCTTTGCAAACTGTCTTCAACTCTTTTCCAAGCATAATACGTAAGAATCTCGGGAAAAGCTGGCAACCTCAAACGATCGCAGACGCGAAAACCAGGCGAACTGCAAATAGCGCGGAATGTCCGCAGGCTCTTCTTCTGCTTGATGTTCCTGAGAAAGATTCGTCATCTGCTGCTCCCAGCTCAGTGCCACGATAGGCTGACGGTAGGAGCAGTGAAGAAGAACATCGTGCTGCGAACACATGCGATCTGGAAGCGTTTCGCTCTGAGGCTTGGAACTCCTTCATCAGCTGCTGCGCTTCAGTGGGTCGGGCCCTCTATTAAAGTTTGCCGCTGGTGGGCTCGGATTCTGTATTGGAGTGACTTTGAGGGCAACTGTTCCATTTCACCAAGTCATGCAGAGAGGTACCTGGCAGTGGGCAGTGGAGGCTCTGAGCATTGCTCCTTGCACGGGGGAGGCCGGCAACGCCCCAGAGCGGATAAAGTGAGCAGTAAATGCAGTAATTATTATGGGTCATCGTCAGTCTGTACAGTACCACTGGCATCTGCGGCTGCACCTGGAACTGCTGAAGAAGCGGTACTCAATGTTCATGGGATGGTAGGGCAAAACCGACGGATCCGTAGCAAGCGTATCAGAAGTTGTAGCATTAAGGAGGAGATAAGAAGAGGAGGGTGTTCCAGGACCTTTCGACTGTGCCAGGATGCAATTCTTGGCTGGAATGCGGCACTGACCGCATGCGTGGATGCCAGCCAGTGGCACAAGGTCAATGGATGTGGGTTATCAGATGCTCACGAGCACCTCCCTTGGCTTTCGCAGCAGTGTAGGAAATTTGGGCAATATGCGAACTGGAAGCATCGGCAAGTCGTAAGACCTCAACCACCTGAGCTTGTGCAGCCTCTCATCAACCAGTTCGCATTTGCAGTGTAGCCTCTTGCAGGGACTGCTGCTGCTCAATGACTTGGGCAGCAACCTCGAACTTGCAGCAAGACTGAGAAGTGATGCCCTGAAGCAAGACTGTTTGTGTCGGATGTGTAGGTGGAGTTGCCCTGCAGCCGGACATTGTAAGCCTGGTGACAGCCCTGGAACCTGCGTCGACGTGCCAAGGGAGGCCAGGCCGTGAACATCTTAGACTTGAGCATTGGAGCTTCAAGAGGCCCTGAAAAGGTACTGTAGGTAAAAGGAAGGTACTGCATCGCTAGCTGTCTCTTATTTATATCAGTTATCTCTCTTGCCCTCGTCCTCTCCAGGCCGGCGCTGCTGGGGCACCTCTCTGCCCTGAGCCTCACACGAACTGAGAGCCGGCACCTGCTACTGGCTGTCTGGTACTGAGAGATGTGCTAAGAAATGATTTTCGTCACTGTTTTGGGGGGGATGTTCTGCACAGACAGGCGCAAGAGCTGGAAGCCCATGCGGTGCTCCCCTCTACAGTGGCCAGCATAGCATTTCGCAGCATGCTCAGGGTTTGCAGGGTTTGGGTCGGGCAAATGTGGGTCTGCATGTGCAGCTGACGAATGCGAGTCAGGTGCTGCGCAGCGAATCTTCACATCCCTGGGAGGGCTGTTCGCAGGACCAGTGGTCTGAGGGGATGTGTTGAGCCCAGTTCCAGGTCCCAGATGTGGAGTGCCATCCTCTGCTAGTTATTGTTCTCCGCTGCTGAGCCGCTACTGTATCCAGTCTGCAGAGGACGTGGCCGTGGGAACCAGCGAGTCGCTGAGGTTCCAGGCCAGGAAAGAGGAGGCATTTCATCTTCCCCTCATGGCATGCCTCCGACCAGTCTCAGCCTCATGCCCTTCAGGGCTGGGATCGCTTCTGACACGGCGTTTGCTCGAGCAGCCGCCCCCCTACGCAGTGCAGCCTAGAGTTGGGGTAATGTGCAAAGGAGAAGAGCGCCGGCACTCAAGCTGCGGTGAGGCTTCAGACAACGTTCATTCATGATATGAATGACTCAGAAATATCTCCTACTGCTTCTAAGGCACGGCCTTTCTGGTGGTGGCCAGGGTTGGAGGACGTGTCTGCGCCCACTTCACATGTTGCGATGTGAGGACTTCCTGGACTTCATGGCCGGCTCAGCCTCCGAATAGCCGCTTTTGCTGCTCGCAGCCATTTAAGGCTCTGCGCTTTGCCAGACCTAGGGACCGCACGAGGTGCTTCGAGCGGCGAGGCACATCCACATGCACTACTCGAAGCCAAACAGGCCCCTAAAGACTCGGGCACAAAAGCTCGGACAGGTTATGCCAAGAGGTGCGCGGTGACAAGGAGGCCGAGGCAGCCACTGCCAATGACGAAGAGCTTCGGTTCTGCTTCAAGCAAGGTATGGCGCACTTCTTCCTCATGCAAGGAAAGATGGATGAGGCAGTTCGCACGTCTTGCAGAAATTTGAAGCATGACTGCCTCAGCCACAGAAGGTTGCGAAGAAGCTCTTCGCCGCAGCGCAGGAAGCGAATGATGCCCTTCCGACTGAGGCGCTGGCCTTGCGAGCTGATGTGTCGCATCAGTTGCCCGATCGTTGGGGTTTCGAGCGCTGCGAGGTGGCAGCTGTCACGAAGATCCAGTCCGTGCACCGAGCCTCACAGATTCGGAGTGTCTACCACGCTGTGGTGGCTGCAGACGCTCGGCAAATCTGCGGTGCATCTGCCGTGGCACTGGGTCAGCTCATGTCAGCTCAAGAGATGTGTTCCTGACAAAGCTCACTGAAGCTTTGCCCTGGCAGGCTCAACTCATCCAGCGGATTATCCGAGGATGTTTAGGGAGGAGGCGGGCTAAATCTGTCAGCATCGAGCGCCGCTGGGATGCACCTCATTGTCATTCTCGAATTCCTAACAGTTGCGGTGCTAACATTGTGTTGACCCTGCCACTCTGTGGCTGGCGCACGGCAAGGTACAAACAAGCTGCAGCTACACTTCTTCCACCACTGTGCCTGCTGCTCAGAGCTGGCGGCCCCCCAGGAAATTTCGGACGTGCATACACAGAGGAGTGCTCAGGCCTGCACGATTCAACGCCTTTGGCGGGGATGGTGGAGCCGACTACACGTCCACGACTTCTACATGCGCAGGGACTACCTGGTGAAGGTTTCGCGGTCTTTGAAATCTCTGGCCGTACTGCAGCAGCACCAGAACCTGCCAGAGCACAAGCGCAGGTAGAACAGCGAGGAAAGTGGACGCAGGACTTCTTATCTGCAGAGCACAAGGACCGATGATGAAATGCTGCGCATGTCTGAGAATACCGGTCGAAGGGAGTGGGTCCAAAACCACAAGAGCTGCAGCATTGCATGGCGTTGCGAGCACCGAAGGAGAAGCTTCATGCAGCCAAGATGGAGGAGGAGGTGAAAGTTCGAGAGGAGCTCCTTGAAGTCAACACGGCATCTACTTTACTTTGTTGTTCTTAAGTCAGTTTCCTCGGTGCACTCAGCCGTTCACCCCCCGCCTCCCCCCACCCCGCCGCCCACATTCCAGTGACGTGCCAAGGTTTGACAACCTTGCGGGTGACCTGCCTCTCAGCCGCACATGTGCCGAGCGTGCAACCCCGATGATGCCCGCGTGAAAGGCACCACCTGATGAGCACCAGCAGTATCCCAGGCAGGGCTAACTTGGCCTCAAGCTCATTCCGCTTGCAACAGTCCTAAAATCCTCAAAGTCCCAAAGCCAGGAGTGTACAATCCGCCCTACAGCGACCTCCTGCCCAAAGCCTTCGAAAAGCCCATTGAAGACCACCTCCGAGATGCATGTAGGGCTACTTGGTTGCAGAATGTTGCAGACTGAAGAAGTCTGAAGACTAGTCTGAAGGCTTGCCCTGTGCTTGAATTTTGCATGGTATCAATGAAGACTGACCATTGTTTATGGAAGATGTCAAAAGCCATGTTAAAGGTCCAACTGCCGAAAGCCTTGAGAAGGTCAGGCTCCCAGAGTTGCGGGATATTGCTTGCGACGACTGACTGCGGCATGCTGCATGAAACCGCGCAGGCCACGCCACCACAAGTTGCCGTCGCCAAAGGGATCCACAAGCTACGGTGCATCGCAGGCTCGGCTCAGCTTCAGCCTATTTGGGTGGACATTGCAAGTATGTGCAAAGTCATGTTGAAGCCGGACGATGTTGAGATATATCAGATATATGTTAATGTTCTGTAGATGACATGTGCATGCAATTGGAATGTGGCAGCCTCGTTGCCTTTGCAGGCAGAGAAGCTTGGGCACGACTTGGGGGCGCCACCCCAGGCCACGAAGTCCAGTCAGTCCTCACACCGCGACATGTGAAGTGGCATGCAGGCCCAATGTAGGCCTTGTAGGATTGTTGTCATTCCACCCCAGGAGCTGCCAGAGCGAGCCCCTTTCTTTTCTCGAACTGCCAGCACCGGCCCTGAGCTTAAAAAGGATGCCCAAAGAAAGTGCCATGAGTGTGCCTTACCAAGTCTGCAGCAAAGAAAGTCCCCTGTGAAGACCTCGGAGCTTCATCCGTTGCTCCGAGGCCACTTGCGCAAGGTTCAGGGGCCCTTCAGGTCCAGGGAGCAGATTGAAGTTGCCAGCAGCCCCGGTTGACTCCGTGCATTGGGACAGCACCCGGGAGCCTTGTATGTGCCGATGAGCTTCAGGCCAATATCAAGGCGGCGAACACATACAGCCACGCAGCGGCATCAGCGCGTGAGACTAGCTTTGTTTTTTTCTCCGGTTTCTCTTCGCAACATGCAGAGATGTCATTGGCGAGGAACCATCCAGGCCTCTTCACCTTACGATGCAGTAGAGGCCGATCGACGGATGCAGGACAATTCACTAGCTGCACTGGCCGTGCGTCCTACTTCCCAGCAGGGCCTTGCCTCTCTCCATTCTCCATTTCTCATAGACCCATGGGGCAGGAGAGGATCTCGAAGCTAGCACGCTCCTCTCCGGTGGATTTTATGGCGCCTGGAAGCGTCAAAGACAGGCACAGCCCTGTTAGCGTCCATGTGCACTGGTCTCAGTCTCTTGGGGAATTCGACATGGCACGTGTGCGAGGTGCGTGTGTCTGCTTATTCCGATCAAACATTTCTAGCTGAGGGGCCTTCCATACAAAGAACGCCCACTCAGCCTGCGGGGTGATTATGTGGAGCTGCCGAAAATCCGGGTTCCAAGCTGAGAGTGAGTGAAACATATCCTTTACAAGGATTACGGGAGGACCACAGGACGTCGACGAAAGCACTGTCGCTGAGGACAAGCCGCCGTTCTTCACTGCACTTGGGCAGGGCAAGCAGTTCTCGGACTACCACGAGCAGCCCATGCTGCTTGCACACAAGACAAGCTGCTGTGGGGAATTTGGGGTTGTCGAGCTTTCTTCATGTGAAACCCGGGACTTGATGCATGCTTGCTGATGCTGTTGCGCGAGGCTCCCGCATGGCCAGGTTTGAGCAGAGCCAGCAGAGCATTGAGCACTTGATGCATTCATCTTTGTTGAAGCTGTTTCACCTATGGAAGAGTATTCTGCAGACAGGCAGCGTGCTTAAATTTTGGAGCTTGCTTCTCAATTGAGGATCTGCTAAGATAAGCCTTGGTGCACCACCCATTATTTTCACATTAGTGGCCACCACAGTCCTCCCTCAAGGAAGTGCGAGCTTTTGCGATGTAGCATATTGCACCGTTCGACAATTCGGTAATTACCCGTGCCAGACTAGAAGTAGCAACTGGCTTGCAAGACTTGCCAAAAGGGTGGAGATTCGAAGTTGTAGTCAGAAATCCGATGCTTCAGAACATATGTCACCATCTCCAGCCTGGATTCGAACCCCTCCAAACGTGGAATGCGAACGAGGGGAGAGAAAGGTGTTTTCCCTTTCATGCTGTACTCTGGAAGGATGCAGCCCCTTTTTTTTGGCGGAAACGGCGTTTCACACAGACGTTTCCAGACAACCGCGCTGTTGAAATATGTTCGCTCTTTCAGGGTACCATGGCCCGGCGCCCACTGGCACAGAGTTGCATCCAAGCATATAACAAGAACCATACATGTATACGAGTATACCAATTATAGTCATAGAATGAACAATAATCATGTAATAATGTGGTCGGTTTGCTTAATTCTAGTTTGGATGAGGCTCACTGCCATCGAATGTGAATCGGAACTCAAGTCATTGCGCAGGACCAAGGAACAAAGCGGCTGGACAGGACGTGCCCAGAGAGGCGTGATCTTCCAAATTTCAGAATGTTCCAGGGTTGTTGCTTCCTGAGTATAGTATAGAGATGATGTACATATGAAGGTACACATATATACACACAGTATTTGATATATAGTATATATATCTATATATATATATATATTATATTATATTATATTATATTATATTATATTATATTATATTATATAGAGTATATATATATATATATGTATATATATATATATCTTATGTGGTATCTACAGGATATATATATATATATATATATATATATATATAAATATAGAACACACACACACACACACATATATATATATATAAATATACTCTTTCATGTTCGATGGATCTACGTCCGGTCCCAGGTGCCCGGCGAGGAACTGTTGGCCGAGCGCTTGCAAGTTCGAGTGTGCGCGGTGGCGTGGTGACTGCCAGCGGCCTATGTTTCCTCATGTCTGTAGCATATGTGTGTATCATTGCTTGGCGCATACTGTGAGTCAGTTTCATGCAGCTTTGATGCTTTGATTATGTGGAAGGTGGCAGACAGATTCCTAGCAGAAATAAGTAGGCGCTCACAAGACAAGTACTCTTCAAGAAGGAAGGGCGAGTGCAATCCGGTCACTTCTTTTCGGAGTGGTTTCTTCATGACTTTAACATGCACTCACACGCGGCAAGGCTTGAAATCTGAGTCACTAGGCAGCTTGAAACGCGTCCGGATGGCATGGATCAACGCCACACATCGCGTGGATCTCGCCAGCCTCCTCTCACAAAAGGGAGGGCAGATTGAGAGCCTTCGCAGCCAGCTGGGGCCGGAGGTGGTGACGGAGGCGGAGCTAGATGATGTTTGGCTCCTTCGCTACGTCCTGAGCTTCGAGTCCCGACCCGCTGAAGCAGCTGATGCTGCTCGGAGGGCCATTGCATGGCGAAACGAGCACCGCGAATTGGTAGAGGCAGCAAAAATGCGGAGCTTGCCGCCCGGCTTGTCCATGGGAGACGTGCAGGTGCTTCAAACCATGCTGGTCTCGGGGTTCCACTTCACCACGAAGTTCAGCGACCCAATCTTTATCATACGGGCTGGTCAGTCAAACCAGAGTCCGATGCTGGACATGCTGGGCGAAGAGAAAGTTGAGGTGTGGTTGACCTATCTCAGTGAGTGCGCCTGGCAGTTCTGTGATGCCGCAACGCGAAAGAGAGGTTACTTCGTTAAGCAGATCACTCTGCAAGACTTTGCCGCGGCTGCCATGTCGCAAGACCGCAGATTCTTCAGGGTTCTGGGCAAAACCTCGAAGATGAACGAGTGGCTGAGGCCACAATTCTTGGGAAGAGCAATCTTTTTCAACACGCCGACGTGGATGAGCCTTGCCTTTGCGATTGCGTCGAAGATCATGAGCCAGAAGATGTTGTCGAAGATTTGGGTACATCGCCAGGCTGTTAAAGCAGATGATGAACCACATCTCTGCCCATATGCGCAACAACTTCTGAATGCCGAGCACCTGCCTAGCTTTCTGGGAGGCGCTTGTACCTGTGATGCGCATGGAGGCTGCGTGAATGGGATGCTGAATAGCAACTTCGGGAAACACTCTGCGGATGATATTGCAAGCAGCCCCAGCACAATCCTGCCACTACTCCGCCTGCCGCGTTGTGAGGATATAGAAGATGGACCACATGCAAAACCACCGACTGGTGCTCACACTGGTGCTCCACAAGAGAGCCCAGCTGAATTTAATGCCCCGAGATCATGTTGCAAACCATGTTGGAGGCGCTGCTCGAGAAGGCGGCCTCTCGCGGCAAGCGTAGACGGCAGCGACGTGTAGCAACTTAAGCAGACAAGCTGTCCAACATGAGATGGGCATCAAAATAAATCTGGGAACTTGGGTGAATTATGTCTTGTGCAGCCATCCACAGGCCATTTTGTGTGCCCGTGCCCTCAACGTCAGCAAGCCCGCACATGTTTCGGCTGGAGCTGTTCGCTTGACAAGCCTGCGTTCCAGCCGTGAGATCAACATGCTGGGCTGCTTCGCTGCAGATAAGTGGGACCGACCATGCAAGTACGTGAGCATGTTCACGGGTGTTGATTCGACCAATTCGATCTCGACTGCATGTGCAGGTTTGCATGATCCGACCCCTGATGAAAGCAGCAGTGCTGATGAGACCTCAGTCAGTCGGCGTCGGGTCGAGAAAGCGACGCCGTGACTCCACCCTTACCTGCTGTCATTGCGCTACGTCCCTGAGGGCTTGGAGGCTTTCGCAGCCGGAGAAGAAAACCCAGGATGGGGACATACAGCTTCTTTGGCCCTTTGCATGTTGTGCCGGATTTTCGGCTTCCCAGCAGCACCCTTTCAGCTTCAAGTTGTGTTGCTTGGAGGATCGCCGTGGCTCCTCCGCCGGCAGAATCGCCAGGAAGATGCGAAGAGGAGCGCTTGAAACTTCAACAAACCCTTGGCGGCCAAGTTGCGTAGTGTGCCGCATGAAGCATCAGGGCTACGGCCACCTTCAAGTTCCTGAAGCTCATAAAGCAAATGGGTGGTCAAGCGCTGCGCCGAGACGTTTCTGCAAGCACGCCTTGTCCTGTTCCGGGTCTCCGGGTCTCCGAGGTGCTGCATGGCAAGGCCGATGCCATTCACCGAAGTGTGACTTTAAAGACTTGTGTGTGTGTGTGTGTGTGTGCGTGAAGAGGACGTGGAGAACGATGACTTGGAAGCCCAGCTCCGCGATGAAATGGGCCGGCTGGCAACAAAAAAACAATTCGCCAACAGAGGGAGAGAGGGAGAGAGGCAGTTTGAGAGCCTGAGAGTCCTTGCCAAGGTCAGCCAGCCATGGGAACCTGTGTTCCTGGTCCGCGTTTTGGGGTTGAAAAGATGGTTCCGCAGATTTTTGTATGCCGCGAGGACAGTGCTACGTGCAGTGATGCCCTGCAACTGTGGCGAAGTCTCAGGCGATGCGCTCGTGGTCAGGATCGACCGAGGATTCTGAGACCGGTCTGAAGGCCAACCACATGTGAAACATTTTACGAAGTTTTTCGAGGAGATATGAGAGACTATGCGACTGAGAGAGTTGGCTTTTGCAAGGGCTGGCGTCGTCGCTTCCTGCTTGGGGCCATGCTGCTTACAGCTGTGGCGCTGATTCTGTTGGTTGTGTACGTGGCTGGGACATCGCACCAATTGAACCTGGTGACTGACCTACGCAACGCGGCGGCTTGGCCATAAGATGCCATAAGAACATTAGCCAACTAGGAAACCAAGGTAATCTGGGAGTCGAGCTTTAACACTGGCAAGTTGAGGTTACACACGGAGGACCTCCGCTACCTGGCCGCCAGCTCCGTTCGGTTGTGATGAAGCCCTGAGTGCTGAACTCTTCGGTTGACACGATGCAAAGCCTCCAAAACGCTGAGCGAGGCATCTTGGGCAAGACACGGGCCGCGAGCAGCTTGCATCGAAAAGATCGGAGACGGGAGACGGGTTTGCTGTTGCATCTTCCTCGAGGGGTCTTTGCAACCCCTGCATTCACTAAGGACCTGGACTTGCCACCAGGCAAACTACCAGCTGTGGACTCCAAAGCAGCGCGAGTGGTGTTGCCAGGAGGATGCTTGATCATGTCAGATCCTGTGTGGGTCGGTTCGGATTGAGCTGTGTTCAGTTTGTCGCACGCGCAGGAAACCTAGTTGTCAAAGCCTGATGCGTTACATATATGTACGCGCGTCTATAGACGTAGATATAGATATAGTGATATAGATGTACGCAGATATAGCATATAATATATATATATATATATATATATATATATATGTATGTATATACACGCACACCGCGTAAAAAAAACACACACACACACATGTACGTATACACAAATA
>CAJNDS010002191.1:0-32500 GCA_905221605.1 Symbiodinium natans | reverse complement strand
ACCACCCACCATCCACCACCCACCACCCACCACGCACCACGCACCACGCACCACGCACCACGCACCACGCACCACGCACCACGCACCACGCACCACGCACCACGCACCACGCACCACGCACCACGCACCACGCACCACGCACCACGCACCACGCACCACGCACCACGCACCACGCACCACGCACCCCGCACCACGCACCACGCACCACGCACCACGCACCACGCACCACGCACCACGCACCACGCACCACGCACCACGCACCCGCGCACCCACAAATTTACACACCCGCACCACCACGCACCACCCACCATGCACCATGCACCACGCACCACGCACCCAGTTCCACCACCCACAAACTTACACACCCACACACCCACACACCCACACACCCAGTTGCACACACCCACACACCCACGCACCCACGCACCCACAAACTTATACACCCACAAACTTCCACACCCACACTTACAACTTCCACACCCACAAACTTACACACCCACAAATTTACAACTTACACACCCACACACCCACACACCCACACACCCACACACCCACACACCCACACACCCACACACCCACACACCCACACACCCACACACCCACACACCCACACAACCACACACCCACACACCCACACACCCACACAACCACACACCCACACACCCACACACCCACACAACCACACACCCACACACACCCACCACCACCCACGCACACCACACCAACACACCACACACCCACACACCCACACACGCACACACGCACACACGCACACACGCACACACGCACACACGCACACACGCACACACGCACACACGCACACACGCACACACGCACACACGCACACACGCACACACGCACACACGCACACACGCACACACGCACACACGCACACACGCACACACGCACACACGCACACACGCACACACGCACACACGCACACACGCACACACGCACACACGCACACACGCACACACGCACACACGCACACACGCACACACGCACACACGCACACACGCACACACGCACACACGCACACACGCACACACGCACACACGCACACACGCACACACGCACACACGCACACACGCACACACGCACACACGCACACACGCACACACGCACACACGCAACACCACAAAGCACACCAAACGCACCACCAGCACACCAACACCAACACAACACAACCACACACAACCCAAACACAACACACCAACACACCAACACACCAACACACCAACACACACAACACACCAACACACCAAACACACACACAACACACCAACACACCAACACACCAACACACCAACACACCAACACACCAACACACCAACACACCAACACACCAACACACCAACACACCAACACACCAACACACCAACACCACACACCACACACCAACACACCAACACACCAACGCCACCAACCCACCAACACAACCAAACTACACACCAACACAACCCACCACACACCCTACCCACACCAACAAACCACCACCAACCAACCCACCAACACACCCACACACCAAACACACCCACCACAAACCCACCAACACAACCCAACCAAACCCCCACCCCACCCAACACACCCACACAAAACCCACCAACACACCCACACACCAACACACCCACCAACACACCCACACACCCACACACAAACACACCAACACAAAAACACACCAACACACCCACACACCGACACACCCACACACCAACACACACCGACACACCCACGCACCAACACACCCACACACCGACACACCCACACACCAACACACCCACACACCAACACACCCACACACCAACACACCCACACACCAACACACCCACACACCAACACACCTACACACCAACACACCCACACACCAAAACACCCACACCCCAACACACCCACACACCAACACACACACCAACACACACCAACACACACCAACACACACCAACACACACCAACACACCCACCCACCAACCCACCCACACACCAACACACCCACCAACACACCCACCAACACACCCACCAACACACCCACCAACACACCCACCAACACACCCACCAACACACCCACCAACCCACCCACCAACACACCCACACACCAACACACCCACCAACACACACCAACACACCCACACACCAACACACCCACACACCCACACACAAACACACCAACACAAAAACACACCAACACACCCACACACCCACACACCCACACACCAACACACCAACACACCCACACACCAACACACCAACACACCAACACACCAACGCAACACACCAACGCAACACACCAACGCAACACACCGCAACACACCGCAACACACCGCAACACACCCCAACACACCCCAACACACCCCAACACACCCCAACACACCCCAACACACCCAACACACCCCAACACACCCCAACACACCCCAACACACCGCAACACACCCCAACACACCCCAACACACCCCAACACACACCAACACACACCAACACACACCAACACACCCCAACACACCCCAACACACCCCAACACACCCCAACACACACCAACACACACCAACACACACCAACACACACCAACACACACCAACACACACCAACACACACCAACACACACCAACACACACCAACACACACCAACACACACCAACACACACCAACACACACCAACACACACCAACACACACCAACACACACCAGCACACACCAACACACACCAACACACACCAACACACACCAACACACACCAACACACACCAACACACACCAACACACACCAACACACACCAACACACACCAACACACACCAACACACACCAACACACACCAACACACACCAACACACACCAACACACACCAACACACAGCAACACACACCAACACACACCAACACACACCAACACACACCAACACACACCAACACACACCAACACACACCAACACACACCAACACACACCAACACACACCAACACACACCAACACACACCAACACACACCAACACACACCAACACACACCAAAACACACCAAAACACACCAACACACCAATACACCCATCAACACACCAACACACCCACCAACACACCAACACACCAGCACACCAACACACACCGACGCACCCACACACCCGCACACCAACACACCCACACACCAACACACAAACACACCAACACAAAAACACACCAACACAAAAACACACCAACACACCAACACACCCACACACCTGCACACCAACACACCAACACACAGCAACACACCCACACACCAACACACCCACCAACACACCCCAACACACCTACCAACACACCCACCAACACACCCACACACCAACACACCCACACACCAACACACCCACACACCCACACCCACACACCAACACACCCACACACCCACACACCAACACAACGCAACACACCGCAACACACCGCAACACACCGCAACACACCCAACACACAGCAACACACCGCAAAACAACACAACACACCCCAACACACCCCAACACACCCAATCACACCCCAACACACCCCAACACACCCCAACACACCCCAGCACACCCCAAACACCCCAACACACCCACCCCCAACACACCCCACACACCCAAACACACACCTAAAACACACCAACACACCCCAAACCACACCAACACACACCAAACACACACACACACACACACACACACACACACAACAACACACACACACACACAACACACACACACACACACCAACAACACACACACCACACACACACACACACAACACCACACAACACCACACACACCACAAACACACACACCCACACAACAACACACACCCACACACAACACACACACCAACACACACCAAACACACACACAACACACACACACAACACACACCAACACACCAACACACCACACACCAACACAACACAAAACACCACAAAACCACACACCAACACACCAACACACCAACACACCACACACCACACACCAACACACCACACAACACACAACAACACACCAACACACCAACACACACACACACACAACACACACCAACACACACCAACACACACCAACACACACCACACACACCAACACACACCAACACACCAACACACACCAACACACACCAACACACACCAACACACACCAACACACACCAACACACACCAACACACACCAACACACACCAACACACACCAACACACACCAACACACACCAACACACACCACACACACCAACACACACCAACACACACCAACACACACCAACACACACCAACACACACCAACACACACCAACACACACCAACACACACCAACACACACCAACACACACCAACACACACCAACACACACCAACACACACCAACACACACCAACACACACCAACACACACCAACACACACCAACACACACCAACACACACCAACACACACCAACACACACCAACACACACCAACACACACCAACACACACCAACACACACCAACACACACCAACACACACCAACACACACCAACACACACCAACACACACCAACACACACCAACACACACCAACACACACCAACACAGACCAACACACACCAACACACACCAACACACACCAATACACACACCAACACACACCAACACACACACACACACACACCAACACACACCAACACAGACCAACACAGACCAACACACACCAACACACACCAACACACACCAACACACATTAACACACACCAACACACACCAACACACACCAACACACACCAACACACACCAACACACATCAACACACATCAACACACATCAACACACCCACCAACACACCAACACACCAGCACACCCACACACCGACGCACCCACACACCAACACACCCACCAACACACAAAACACACCAACACAAAAACACACCAACACAAAAACACACCAACACACCAACACACCCACACACCTGCACACCAACACACCAACACACCAACACACCAACACACCAACACACAGCAACACACCCACACACCAACACACCCCCCAACACACCCACACACCAACACACCACACACACCAAAACGCCCACACACAAAACACAAAACACACCAAAACAAAAACACAACCAACACACCCACACTCCCACACACCAACACACCCACACACCAACACAACCAACCACACCACACACCCCACACACAAACACACAAAAACACAACACACACACACTCCCAACACACCAACACACCCACACACCAAACACACCCACACACCAACACACACACACACACACACACCAACACACCAAAACACCAACACACACACACCAACACACCAACACCACCACCCAACACCACCGCAACACACTCCAACACACCGCAACACACCCCAACACACCCCAACACACCCCAACACACCCCAACACACCCCAACACATCGCAACACACCGCAACACACCCCAACACACCCCAACACACCCCAACACACCGCAACACACCCCAACACACCCCAACACACCCCAACACACACCAACACACACCAACACACACCAACACACCCCAACACACCCCAACACACCCCAACACACCCCAACACACACCAACACACACCAACACACACCAACACACACCAACACACACCAACACACACCAACACACACCAACACACACCAACCCACACCAACACACACCAACACACACCAACACACACCAACACACACCAACACACACCAACACACACCAACACACACCAACACACACCAACACACACCAACACACACCAACACACACCAACACACACCCACACACACCCACACACCCACACACCAACACACCAACACACAACACACCAACACACAACACACCAACACACCACACGCACGCACGCACGCACACACGCACGCACGCACGCACGCACACGCACGCACGCACACACACGCACGCACGCACACACACACACACACACACACACACATTTTAGAGCCTTTCATCATAGTCTTTTCATGGCAACCAAGCCACGAGCACGAGGGTGCGTACTGTAACGGACCTGTAGCACTGCATTGCTGCTGCGTGCTGTGGAAAGGCATGGCTCTGCAAACTCATGGTGTGCAGCCGAGGTCGTGGCCGCGGGCAGGGGTGGCAACTTCCGTGCTCAGGCTAGTATCATGGCAAAGCTGAAAGCGGAGCCAAGAAATGCTGGAGCCCTTCAACCTCAGGAGCAGACGGTCCATATCTCCAGACAGTTTTCGTTGTTGCCTCAGAGAATATAGATCATTAGTCTCCGATCATTTTCTGCTTGTTGCATGTCCATATCGGTGTGTGAGGCGGCACACGATCGCTCTCACCACGCCGAGCCGGGAACACAGACCTTTGTATGGACCGAAGTTTTGCAAGGCAAGAAACGGCATGAACCGGCAGGTTGGGAATGTGAGGGCAAGGAGGGTTTGACTAAGGCGTGCCGCTTTACAACTGACGCTGACCATGTTCTTTGTGACTCGACGTGCTGCGGAAGAAGGGGCTTCCAAGCGACCTGAACAACCATGGCTCGGCAGTAACAACCAGCAAGTAGCGAGCAGCCCAAAACCAAGATTACATCGCGGCTGCTGTTGGTACCGTCAGTTCAACGACACTGCGTGTTGTAGCTTGCCGCTTGTGGTGGCTGCTTTGGCTCGTCAGCAATGGCTGTCAAATACTGACAGGCATTGCGGCATTGAGAGATAGGTTGCGGTTCCAGCAAGTCAGAGGCGAAGCAAACAAGAAATCACGCGAAGTGTAAACATCAGCCGATCCTGGGTGGCTTCTCTGGCCAGCCCAGCTAGGCCTTAGTCAAGTGACCGAGTGCAAACGCACACCGGCATCTGCCCCGAAGCGGCTGCTGCCTGAACAGCCAATTCTGATCAACTTATATCAAGATTTATCGACGCCCGAGATCAACTGCTTGCTGAAGCTCTGTTTCGCATGCAGCCGCTTTTGGGGATCCTTCCGTAGATGCACGATCGTGCTTGATGCCAGAGTTCTCCCCCTCTTCGCTTTCACCAGCCCTGAGTGGTGACCTTTTTTGAGAGTGTGGTGCCATTGAGGATCTTGTTGGTATATTTCGAACGGTCTGAGGTGGTGTCGATGGGAAGCTGTGCTAGCATTCATTTGGGAGAGAGGTCTCCCTTCTATGCCAGGCCCATGCTGAATAGCTGCCATGCCTGCACACTGGTCCCGGCAGCATGTGGGAAATTGCACGCGCAGGTTTTTGCTCCAGGAGAAGATTGGCCAGGCAGCCCACTAGCTGCGCACAGCGGGTGGCAGCACATGGGCACATCAGATCACAGTTTCTAGACCCACGCATCCACTCTGTCTGAGATAGCCCCCGCGTGGTTCAGGCCATAGTGGCGGCATCTAGAATCCAAGCAATCCGCAGCCAGAGAACCTATCGCACTAACCATGCCATTTTTCAGCAAGGCGATCGTGAAATGGATACGTGCCAAAAGCACACGGCTTGAAACAGCCTCGGGTGGGCCATGCCACGATGCCACGATGCCACGACAAGGGTTTGCAGCAAAGCCCGTCTGCTGGCGACAAGCCCCGTTTTGACAAGCCTTTGCTGCATGACATGCAAAACAATAATCGTAAAGACTTGGTTATTATTGTTGAAGTAAGTATACTTCCTGAGGATCGTAGCGTGAGAGTCCAGCGATCCTCTGCCACGTTTCAGGCTTGCAACCCCATAGAAGCCTTGAAGCTGCAGTGTCTCCGCGACAACCTCTGCGACATAGCGCAACATACCCGCGACAAGCCCCGAACCTGAAAATGCCAGCGGATACCCATGCTGTACTCAGATCACATGTTTCGTAGAGAGACAGCCCCGAGAAGAATAACTTCAGCGCCAGTCCGCGACAAAGGGTATGAAACAACAGGCCGCGACAAGGGGTGTGCATCAAGAGTGGTCGGGGGCGGCCGGGGGGGGGGGGGGCTTTTTGACCCACTGCCACATGACCACTGTGAGAGGTTTCGCCTTTGATGTGCACACTGTGAGAGGTTTCACGTTTGGTGTGCACAACACTCTGAAAATTTGAAATCGCATGATGAGCTTAGATGACTGGTGAAACGTCGGGCAAAGGCAAGCGTTAGCTTCTCAAAACTTTATCCGTTTCCAGTACTTGTTATATATGTGTTGTGAGGTCTCGGAAGCATGACGGTAGGAGTCTTGCCTCCGTCTTTGAGACCTTTGGATGGTTGCCCTGCCTGCCCAAGCTGCTCCGATGTACTCTTGGCAGGGCTCCTATGGAAAGGTGTACTTGGTGAAGGCTGGATTTGCTGAAATACACGAAATGCACCGTTGAGATGATGAGACTGCTCATATCTGCTCATGCTCGGAATTGGGCAGGACAAGCGCAACCAGAAGACTCTGGCTGTCAAAGTGCAGGCAGCACAATTTGGCAGGGAGCGCTCCCGGCAGAGTTTGTTGACAGACCGGAGACGATTGTAGCGACTGAGTGGAAGCAGAAGGCACATCAGCTGTGCCGGCTTCACACTTCGGGGCTGAGCACATTTCGAACTGATGCACGTGACAGGTGGGTGATCACGGATGAGGTCGCTGTCTGGAGGTCACTAGGCCAGGAAGTGACAGCTCGTGGCTTCAACTGATTTATTTTCAGCTCGCAATTGAGTTCTTGTTTCCAAGCCTGGGATGGAGTCTGGCCTCAGGGAGACATCCCAACATCGTCTCCTTTCATGACCTGTTGTAGCCCAAGCAGGGTTGTCGATATTCGTTGCGTTTAGTCTCTGCTGTTCAGGGAGAAGTCGCCGCTTCTGAATCCCTCACCATGCTTTCCCTTTCACCAATTCTTGCCATATCCACTGAGGCGACAGGAAGCCAACGTGTACTTTATCGTGATGGAGGTTTGCCCGCGAGCGTTGCCAAGAGCCCAGCCCAGGTTTGTCACTGTGAACCAGTCCCGCAGAGGTCAAGAACAAAATTTTGCCAGTGACTTTAGTGAGAGTGGTGATGTTTGGTAATGTGGGCGTGGAGAGATCTCGGTTCGAGGCGGAGCATACATAGTATGGCATAGTACCCCTGTGTCTTGAGTGTGCTGCGAGAGTTGTTGGCTTGGACTGAAAGGTCCGATCGCGTGATGTATACGCCTCAATGGACAGCCGCAGAGCTGATGTAGCCACCTCAGTGGGTAGGCAAAAAAAAGTGCATTGTCACATCTGTCACTTCGTGTCTCTACCGCTTCCTGTCTTGCTTGCGACATCCTGGTGGCTTCGATTGGAACTGCTGCGCCAACTTAGGCATGACTTCAGGCAAGCACTGCTCGAGCCACAGAGTCCAAAGATGTACCCCTACTTCTGCACTCGCAAAGCCGAAGGGGCTATCGTTCACTGGCATGGTATTACAGATTTTGTCCTGAGGCTTGGACTCTCCCACATGCATGCCAAGAGGCCCCCTCCATCTGTTTCAAGCATCCTGTGCATATGGTGAGGCAGTGTGCAACGCCAGTGCTAGAGTGCCCACTCGGCTGCCAGGGTTCTCCATCGAGATATCAAGGCCATGACCCCGGTCTGAATTGATCAATGATTGAACCAGTAAACATATTAAGCAGCATCATCAGCATGAAGTGCCCAGCTTAAAGCTCAGGTACAAAACTTTCTGTATGGCGGGATGGATGACAGGCCAATTTTCGTGGTGCGCTATCTTCGGTTTCAAGGAGGGCCAAGTCACATTGCTCGCATGAGGACGCTGAAGCTGGCAGATTTCGGTTTGTCCGTCCATCTTCGGCCAGGAGTGAAGCTGTTGTTGGGCTGCTTTCCCTACTACTGTGCTGTGTTGCTGGTTGCAACGAGTACTGTACCAGTAGTTAATTCACCAGCAACTTATGTGCAAAATTTGACACACATCTTCGAAAGGCGCTTCTGGCTCTTCAGAAGCGGACCCCTAGCTCCCGCCGTCAGAGGAAGGAATTGATCTAGAGCAGGGCGAAACATGGAATTTCGCATCTGCCAGCAGCTCTGTGTCAGTGGCCAGGTGGCATTAACATATGGAGCAAGGAAAGGCACCAACGTGAGGAAAACCAAGGCAGCGCCAACATTAGCAAAAGGATCGCTTCCGCCGCATTGCATCAGAAAGGCTTCCTCACTTCCCGATCTCGCCTAGCTCTTGGGAACTCTTGGTTGTATTCCAGGGCTCTGACATCACGTTGGCCTTACAACCTCATGCGTTGCCGACTGCATGGCTTGCCACACATTGCAGGAGAGAAGCTGGATGCAGCAGCACCCTTGGACCATGGTAGATGCCTGCCATTGCGTGTATGTTTGGCGCCTGAGCCGGGAGATGTTGAAAGGTCTGTGGCTCTCCAGCCTTCATGGCACCGGAGATGGTCATGCGGCAAGGCTATGAATTCAAGGTGCGGGCTTGGCTGTTTTCCTGGGTGTTTTCGCCTCACCTGGCCCGCTTGTCAGATCGACATGTGGAGCATGGGGGTTACGTTTTTCATGGTTATGTACGGAACGCTCCTAGCTTGGACCTCAGATCGTGGCTTTGTGCAAGGAAGTGTCTCCACAAAGCTGCATGCCGAAATGTGCTTATCAACAAGGTTGGAAAACCCAAGATGAGCGTTCCAGCAGCTTGGCCAGACTCGTCACGAGTCATCAGCCTTGCATGCGTATCTCCGTGCGCGGTGGCAGATGCTCAGGAGATGAAGGAGGCCATCAAGAGCCCAACTGCTACGAAGATGGCGCTTCTTTCCGCCATCCAAAAGGCTCTTGCAGTGCTTTCGGGTCCCGTATTTAACAGGACCGCATTCCAAACCCGAACCCGTTCGGGCAATGATATTATGAGTTTTTGGATGCGACTCAGAGACACCGTGCACTGCAGGAGTTAAACCTGGACAGCCTGATATAGCCATTTGGCGTTGCGGTTTGGCAGCTACGGACGTCGCAGGTGGATGCTTGCTTTGGCGAAGAAAGAGAGTTGAAGCATGCTGCCTGGGCCTTACCATTGCGGAAGCGGGAGTGCGTGGAGCAGATGCATCCAAGCTTTCAGGCGTTGGACGTTGTGAAGCAGTTGCCACGCACCTACCCGACATGGTCCTTGCCGAACTCTTGCTTCGATGATCTTCGATGATCATCCTGAATCAAGATCGAGAGCCGAGGACAGTAAGGGAGCCGACCCAAAGAATGGGGCCGAAGGAGGCGCAAGGTTCCCGGATGGGGCGGCGGTTGTGAAACAGGTTTTAGCCGATTTTAGCCATCATGCAGGCATATGCTCACAAGCCATCATGAAGGCTTTTGCGGCTGGCGGTTGGGATTAGAGCGAAGTTCCGAAACCCCGAGGTTGAACCTGCCTTTCCTGCAGCTGGCTGTCTCGGCCAGTGAGGAGGACCGGGCTCGCTACCAGAAAGCCCTGGCCTTGGCAAAGGTTGAGTTCGGCCTCAGAAAGTTCCAAGATCAGGAAATGTCTCCGGAGAACAGCAGAAAATCGCAATCCTGCCCTGCCACACTACCTTCACTGCATGTCGTAGCGTTGGCCCATGGAACCCGGTCTGCTCGGCTGAGACCTTGCTAGTGGACCGCCCGCCGGCTGGCAAGAAGAAGGCCATCAGACTGCAGTCGATCTGGGTGTTGTTTGGCTGATTCGATGGTGCTGTCCGATTCTATCCGTTCTGCTCAAGGCTGTGACGGAGCCTGACATGGAACGGTCAGGCAGGGACCGAGGGATCAAGTCGCCGCGGGCCATATGCAACATGACTATGGAGCACAGCCTTCTGCTGTCACCGGTCTTCATGAGTCTGGTGAGGCAAGCCACCACTGCCTCGGAAGCTCCAGCCGCAGAGTCCCAGAGATCATCTCACTCCAGTGCGGGATCTCAGCTAACTAGGGGGCAGCTCGAACTTTCGTGGCCGAGCGATTACACTTTGTATGTTTGGCGTTGGTTAACGCCGGACCTTGGGATGAATACATGCTCGGCAGTACTCCACCCCTAGCAGTACGCGGAGTAGAAGAGTGCGGCATCAGCAGCAGCATGGCATGGCGCCATGGCTGTGCCAAGGTGGTCCCTGGTGGAAGCATTGGCAATCCGCCTGCCTCTGGAAGCAGTGAACTGCAGACGCGCAATGTCAGCAGCTGAGACAGCTGCTTGCATTGGTTTGCTGTTTCAGATTCGAGCCTCCTCGCGGTTACAGGGAGGCAAGAGCTTGGCAGGAGAAGGAAGGCTTTGTAAGCTTGCACTCTACTTAAGAACCCGGTCGTGTTCGGGAGCACGTTTAGCGCCACGGTGATGGCCAGCTACTGCATAGGCATGTCTAGGCGTTTACGGTTTCGTTGACAACATCGCACTTGCGTGGGAAGCTTCAAAACAAACCTCTGGCAGGTGAAAGAATCTGACTCAGGCCTCGGCCTCTCAGTGTCTTTCTGGATTCTTGCTTGACTGTCCTTGCCGGATTTATGAGGGTGAGCATGGAACATGGCCGTCAAGGCAACAAAAAGCGAGCAAAGTCCTCGGCAGTGATCGCATTCGATCGGGGCGATGGTCCGGGCCTCCAGTCCCAATTTTCTTTGGGCAGCAAGCATCCGAACAAGTGACTTTCGCCACGTTGTGCGAAGACTATTTGCAGAGAGCTTCTGATTGGCCTTGTTGCACCTCAACCACGACAGCCAGCAGTCCTCCTACACTCGTGTTGGCTGAGGTATTGTGAAGCGGCCGTCGTCAGACAGACTGCCTGATCTAGACTCGCCGAACAGCCACTCGTCTATTAGTACCACTGCGGCACTCGTACGAGGAAAGCTACGTTTGTGTGGGTTCATACGTTCCATCAGACTTGCTTTCCCAGGCTTCCGTGGAATGGAGGGCGGTGCATCTTCAATGAAACTGCAGCGATTCAAGAGTCGCTCGGCTTATCCTTTGGCAAAATCGGCAAGGAGCCATGCAAACGACTGCAAGCACATGTTCAGGCCTCTGCGCAAAGGAATGGGACAGAAAGGGCTTCCATGAACCCACCTCTAAAGTCTCATTTCTGCTGCCGTCACCCATACTCCGCCCAGGCGCTGGAAACCTTGAAGGCTCCTGCCTCAGCCATCGCCTCCTGGGAAGTTTGGGATGGTTTTGAGGCAAAAGAGGGGCGCACAAATCTCCATGTTCGCAGCTTCTCGGCTTAGGGCCAGTGATGACAAGCCGCTACTGATCCCTGCTATGTGTAACGGCAAGTCAAGCCCGTGCACACAGCTTGACAACAAGTTGTAACAAAGTCACACACCCTTGCGTACCCGGCGGTGTGATGAACATGGAAGAGCTGTGGTCCATGTCGATGCCGCCCCGCAGCTTGCAGATCTCAGCAAGCGGCGTCCTCTCAGAAGAGATCGCTAGCTGAGAGCCGGCGCGGTCTGCCCGATCTGCCTGGCGCAACCATGCCTGTTGCGTAAGCGCTTTCCGGATCTTTCCGGGCTTGTGTGTTTAAGTCTACGGTAAACTGCAGCTGCCCGATCATAACCTTCGCCATGCGGACTTTGGCCTCAGAAGCTTGCAGACTTGCAGTAAGCAGCCGGAAGTTGGAGTTGGATTGGTTTGGCGCAGTATCTCCCCATAGGACCTCCTGGGTCCTGAAAAGATTGGTGTGAGGTTTCGCTGTAGTTCTTCGTGGCACTGCAAGGCTGTCAAGGGGCACAGGGACAATGACCTTTCAGTTGAACATAGATTGTCGGTTGGGGAGCGGCCGAAAAACATAACCCTCACCCCCACCAGGGACCCACCGACGACCCCCTCGATTAAGTACACATTGTCTTGGATCATCTGAGCGGAGGCGTTGCAGAAATTGCAGAGCGGGGATGACGTCTCTGCTTTGCCTACCTGACAACTGCGAGAGGGTGCTCCTTTTTGGAGGAGTATGGGCAGCCTGGTATTTGAGCCTCACTTCACCACAGATCAGAGAGAGCATATGGACAGCCTTGCCTGCAGTAAGGCAGTCCATGCCCAAGAAGATATTTGTTGTGGGTGGTCATGGAGGACGTGGCGAGAGCCAGAAGCCGTACTCGAAGGCAGAGGTCTGTGATGCAAGGGGCGGTGCCGCCTGCACCTGGGAGACTTCGAAAGGCCCGTGCCTGGCCCGGACACACGGTTCGGCAATTGCAGTGAGCCACTACTTGTACGTCCTGGGCGGGAGAACGAGCGATTGCCACACCACCACCTCTGTGGAAAGGCTTGACTTCTATCGTAGCTTGGAGTGGGAGTGTGCGCCATCCTTGGCGAGTGCTCGGCACAGTGCGGCAGCCTTGTGCATCTCGGGGAGTCTGTACATTCTCGGAGGATTCGATGGTGTTGATGCTCTTGACACGTGTGAAGAGTTGAGGCATCAGGAAAGCTACGTGAATTCGGACTCTTGGTGTTCTCGTCCGCCGTTGTCTTTCCCTCGAGGAAAGCATGCTGCAGTCACCATAGGCAGCAGCATCTACCTTCTCGGCGGTATGGATAGTGGCTACCGAAGCCTGGACCTGGTCAGTTGTGGAGATTTCTCAGATTGGTCAGATTGGACCTTGCAGCCACCGATGCAGCAAGCCCGCAGTGGCTGTGCCGCTGCCGTGGTCCTTGGCGCCATCGTGGTGGTCGGGGGCGTCGCAGGTGGCTGGACGACTCTTTCCAGCGTAGAGCGCTTCCAGCCCCAGCTTGGACACTGGGAGACCATGGCGCCTATGCAGATCATCCGGCGAGAGTGCGCTGCAATCGCCTTTGCGGGTGAGCTCTGGGTACTGGGCGGTGCCTCCTATGGTGGGCGGAGCTCTGGGAAAGTCGAGGTCCTTCGTGAAGCTGGGTGGGAGCTCGGCCCTTCCCTCATGCCTCGATCAGGTTGTGCCGCTGTCTTTCTCCGAGGGTGATATGCCATGTAGAGCACGATCTGAATTGCTCCTCTGCGCCATCCAGCTTCCGGCAGGCGCTGGCTCTTCACTGCCTCAGTGATGCTGTGGCGAAGTATTCGACCCCCCACCATGCAACTTGCGCGCCAGTGCAACGCTGCAGATGTCTAAGGTGTGGCAGCAGGCCATGCCTCACCACTTCCGAAAGGGCCACCTCCCCTCCTAACGACGTTGCAGTGAAGTCTCACGGAACGTGTCGAGAGCGTCGGAAAGGGGTAACCCGGTAATGAATAAACGGTACTGCCTTGGCTCTCTGCGCCAACTGGCCCCATTGCCCATTGCCAATGAAATCCAACCTACGCTACTGACCACTGCAGGTGGCCGCCGCCAGTCGCAGAATTCGAAGGAGCGGCACCCGGAAATTCAAGTACCACCGACTGAGAGACGTTTTCGGTTTTCCTGTGAAGGTGAGCGTTGAGCCTGGAGCCCAGAGCAGCAGAGAGCGTGGGAGCGGGCCGGGACGGAATTTAGGATGTCACAGCTGCCTCTGCGAAGTTTCCTGGAGTAGCAAGGGTGTTTCATGGGACCCGTGACCTGGCCCAAGCAGATCGGATGTTTTAACATCGCAGCACCACCTCTGAACAGGAAAAACGTCGAAAGGACAGCCCTCCCCTCCCGGAATCCCTACAGACAGAAGTGGTTAGACAGAGCCACGGCAGCCATGGTGGACCAGATGATTCAGGGCCAGCTCGGCTCACTAACCCACTCCACGCCATCTGCTCCGAGCTGGGAAGCCAAGCACGAGGTGCGGACAGCCTCCTTGGCAGACATGGCAGAGACGTAGTGAACTTAATGAACTTATGAGCATTGTGGCAGGTGGACCGCATGGAGGAGGGAAAGAAGCCGGAAGAGCTCGTACCGATGTATGTGGAAGGACGATCTGTGCAGGCGAGCAGCTTCGGAAGCATCTGGAGTCGCCACCGCGGCCCGGTTCTGGTCGGAGCATTGCTTTTGCTAAGCCTTGTCGTGCTCCTCGGATCATCCTTGGGGAGAAGCACTGAAGAGGGAGGGAGCAGCAGCGCTGCCATGAAGACCATGGACATGCCAGCCAGCCCGATGCCCCAGACTGTGCAGGGCTTGTGCGGCGCTTGTTCAGTGCATCCCTTCGAACCCACTTCTCAGCACTGCATCTGCTTGGGGACATTGTCTGTGCACTCCGTTCCATGACCGTTTGGAGCAGCAAAGGTCATGGGACTCATTTGGAACCTGCAGACGGGTCCACACCCACAGCCCCCGACACCGCTGCTGCCGATGTAGCGACTTCGCCGGAACCCATGAATGTAGATGCAGCAGCAGCAGCGGCCCAGCCGGCAGCGGCAGAGGTGGTGGAAGAGGTGTCTCAGCGTTTCTCTGGTCATGTGCCATCCTCTCATGTGCCATCCTCGAACTATATAGCCGACATGCGATATCTTGAACTGCAGGCGATGCCGAATGCAACGGAGGATGCGGGTGGCAATCAGACGGGGACGCAGACAGCTTCGGATCAAGCCATGGTCACGTTGCACAATTCAGTCGCTTAAGTTACGCGCGGATGCAGAGGAATCTAGCTTCCCTGCACTGAAGAAGTCGGCAGTTGCGTTGTGCAGTGCGGCGGTCTGTTCTCAAGCAAGCAAAGGCAAGCTACAAAGCATCGTGCCCCACCTTGCTCAAGCTTCATGGGGCATGTGCGTGGCCCTCAGCTGCACGAGCCCAAAGACGATGCATGGCCAGTGTAGGGGTTGTCCACACTGTATAAAACAAACGCGAGATTCCGCACCTCAC
Organism: Symbiodinium natans; assembly: GCA_905221605.1. Lineage (NCBI taxonomy): Eukaryota > Dinophyceae > Suessiales > Symbiodiniaceae > Symbiodinium > Symbiodinium natans. The sequence continues at coordinate 15,898 of CAJNDS010002191.1, read as the reverse complement.
AGTGCACGACGGCGCTGAAGGACTATGACTTGTCCATTGATGATCGAAGTCTGGATCCCCAGACTTTCGTTCGAAACGTGTGTCCGGCAGAGTGTGAAGTTGTGGCCGCTTGGCTTGCAGCTTGATGGCTTCCAGATGGCAAGAGGCGACTAAAGGCTGCAGGGCATGTGTGAAGCAGACTTCTGAGGACAGGTATCGCAAGATGTGTCCTTCTTTGCTGAAGCTTGACGGAGGTTGCGCCTGCACCCCAGAGATACGATGGAGCCTGTTGAGACAAGCTGAAATCCACGAAGGGTTAAGTCGCGCCTGGTTGGGAGTTGTGACGTGCTTTGCCTGCGTCAGGCCCATGATCTTTCGGTGGAGGAGGATATCCTGCCTCGCGGCACGTATGTGCGTCTAGTCTGCCCCGAGAGATGCGGGCCACCCAGAGACGAGCACTGCTCGATTGACCACATGAGCATGTTGACAATCGGCTGACGTCTGAAACAGAGGTACGATCCCAACCACCACCACAGCTTCCACCACTGTTCCGACAGAGACTACCAGCCAGGTCAGGGTTGGAGTTGCTGGGCACCACTTGATCGGAGCCGTGGCTCTCAGCACACTCTGGCATTATTCGCTAGGCAAGTACTGGTATTTGTAGAACATGCAACTCTGGACTGATACATCCCCTGCTTAACTTGCTGTCTCCCTTCTATTCTGCTTCTCCCCAAACCATAGACGGAGTATGCCTTTGGAATGGTCGAAAGTAGAGATGTAATCTGAATATTCTATCTATGGGTTCGGCCAATCTGGAAGTCGCAGGGGAATCCATCCCAAGGACCCCATTCTACCCCGCACTGTCTACCCACCTGCTCACTCACTCGTCCGTTCATCCAAGTCACACCGTTTGCTGACTCGTTTCACGCGCATAAGCTTTAGGGCGGTAATTTTCCGTAGCCTTGCCCCAATCCCCAGATCCTGCTTCTGGATATTCTATCTAGGGGGTTGGACGGAGAGGTTGTGGGTTTAGGATTGAGGGATATTCAGGGGGCAGGGTTTAGGGGTTTAAGCAATTGTTCAGAAGAGGCCTGAGCAGAATATTCAATACAAAAAACGACAAAATGCTTGACCTTTAATTGAAACCACCCCCCCCCCCAGTCTGAAAGGCATCTATTGGCTTGGCATGTACACCCTCCCGCCCCACCGCCAACCACATTTCATCCATGGGGTCGGGAAGCCATCTTCTTTATCTGGACTTTCCAGGTTTCTGACCGTCGAAGCTTCCCAAACGGGGGCATCTTTGCAAAAGCCACAAAGCTCGATTTTTCAACCATCCAGATTTCGAAAAATGCGTTCTATCTATGAGGTTGGGAAAGCCACCCCTCAAGGATGCCATATACAGGTCTTCGACTACAGAAACATGTGATGTCCATCTAGCACATGAGGGAAATGGCAGATGCCGAATCGGAATGAGAATCCACATAAACCGACCAAAAAGGAGCAAAACAAAGCGAACCTGATTACTGAGGTTCCAGTTGTTTACAAGCAATGCAGACAAAAAGACCATGTTGAGAGATGACGGCAGAATACCTGCTTCCAGGCATTTGTCCGCAACGCAGATCCTTGACGGATGCCTCGTTGAAGTTTATGCTCTGCAGGAGTTGCGAACATCGGCAACATCCACCATAGCACCAACATCGGCATCCTTGTTTGCAGGTTCCTTGTCGCGGCTCAGCTTGCAAGTGACGACCAGAACTCCTGAATTTGGCAGGTGGCCTGGCACCAGGGCCAGAGCGGGCGCAGATATCGCAGCCAGAGATACAGATCCCAGGCAAGGCGCATCCTTCCAGGCCAGGGACTTCCACAGCTGGGCTCGTATGTGGCCTGAATCTCCAAGAGAGCTAGACTGTCATTGAGGTGGCTGGGTTATGTGGCCGGGTTGGGCACAACAGCAGTGCCTGACCTCAATTTGCTCAACTAGACTAGATTCTCATGTCGTCCCGGCTGTCTAAACCTGTGGCTGAGGCATGGGTAGCCCTGTGCATACGTGAGCAACGAGCTTCGCCCCTGTCTCGCTCAGCCCTGCCAAGCTGAGAGCCCTGTGCCGTACAGCGGCATACAGCAATATGCAGCACCCAGTTGCACTTGCAGATAAGTGAGCTGCAATGCCAGCTTGCTCAGACCTCTGGTAGAAACGATGCGTGAGAGCTCATAGCTCATGTAAGCATGTGTGCTACTCTCAAGAGTCCCGAGAGGCCTGAGCGATACGTCTCACCGCTCGGCAGGGTACAGTCGCTGAGCACCGTATGCTCTGGGATCCGCCCCAACCTGTTTGATCAGAGTCAACCTATCGCAGAAGACAAGCTTGTCACAGGTGCACCTGTGCAAACGAGAGTCAAGTCCAACAAGTTGAATCTTAGGCTGGGACTCGCTGCCGAGTCCGAGGAATATCTTCGCATGAGCGTCGCGCACCCAATCTAAGTCAATCCGTCCACACCGGCTCCTTATCAGAATCCCCTGCCACAAAGCCATGGCCTTCCCGCAACACATGTGGAGTGACTTGTGATTGTTCAGGTCACAAACTGCCTCATGCAGGCCAGACTAGACGTGATGCCTACATGATGTCTCACTACGCTACAGTTTGTCCTCAGCTGTGCTCTTGGCATCTCTTGGCTGTCGGGATGGGGATGATCAGAGCGACCCCTCTTTCCGGTCTTGTCCCCACAGCCATCTGACCCGTTCTGCACAGTTCCAGTCACATTCTTCGGCTTGTGCAAGCCATGCAAGAGATTGTCAACTCTAGAAACTCTAGATGCAAAATGATGCTCTAAGATGTTCACCTAAGTCGGCCGCATGCGCGAAGGCGTACCGCGGTGGCAGCAGACGGCTGATTGACTCAGGCGGGCTGAAACTTCGAGCTGCAAGTATATGTCGCTTGGAGAATGTTGCATAAAGTCTGGAAATGTCTGGAAGCGCGAACCGCCGCAAGATCTGACAGGCTTCGTTCGGGCCGGACGCCCGGAATCAGAAAACCTGGCACAGACGCTGGTAGCTTGCAGACGCGCAGACTTGTAGATAAGAATCTCTTGAGAACTTCAACATGTAAGGGCCAGGCGAGTGGCGTCATGTGCCTGGGCGGCAAGGGGGGGGGGGACACGCAACAAGTCGACCAGCAACTCCGACATCGATTCGTGGCACAAACTGCGCACCGCACGGAGGAGCCCTGACAATTCCTATGCCTTGGCAGGGGCCTCAGATAGCCCTCCTGAAGCCTCTGCAACAGAAGCCCTGGCAACGCTGTGAAGACAGGTCAGCTTTGGCCACCATGCGCACACACCGAGTGCAAAATCACACCGAGTGCAAACTCCGACCCTCATCGCTAGTCACCGCCAGACCTGATCATTGCCCGAAGCCGCTTCGGCGAGCCACCCCCTTTAAGCTCGTTTTGGTTTTGAACTTTGAACGTTCATGTTTCATCCATTGTCATCCCGCATCTCAGGGGGGAGGCTTGGAGAGCTTCGGTGCCCCACCGATCCTCGACCGCAGGCAGACTGCAGGTGTGATCGTTTTGCCTTTGGGGGAGCCTGTGCGCTGGTCTGAAGCAGTCAACACGAAAATGGCGCGCACCCAGGTCAGAAGAAGCGCGGACCTCAAACTTGAAGTGGGTTTGAAAGGTTTATGTAGGGTGTCTTGGGTCTTCGGGGACTTGGGACACATGAAAGCAAGGGGATCGTGCATTAACATCATCAAGCTACCCCTGTCACTGTGGAGGTTTCCCGCAGCCGCCTGGCCTCCGGCTCAGATCCTTTCAGCATCTGCAGGGAAGCTCTGGGACCGGCACTGACCTCACGCCTTTTCCCCTGGCAGACTTGTCCTCTGAGGCTGCGCCACCACCAAATTACAGGCCCAGAGGGCGTCTGTGTGTGAGTGTGGTTTGCATGGTGGGGAATTTCTAGCAGCACTGTGGCAGGTCTGGGGCATCATCCTCCGGGGCCATATCTGCCTCGCAGCTGCAAGTCGCAGTTCGAAGCTTAGGGGGGATCAGATCCACGGTCCCACAGCTCATTCATGTACCATCGCACCCGCAGGAAGCACAGATTCAGTGCACTCAGTGCACCCAGGCTGCAGAGCCCCGTGGCTTCGGCCCCGTTCCCAAAACTCGGGTGCGATCCTGAGATGCTGTGCAAGATGTGCAAGGGCTCCTCTTTTCACTTAGCAGCTCCTGCTGGAGGTAGATGGGGTTGCTGGAAGCCCTTTCCTGATCGTGTCGGAGGCCGCGTTTTGAGAAGTCAGCGCTTGCGAATGGGCCCGAGAGAGCTTGAGGATGCCCCTAGCATCCTTCAATTCCATGGAGAGAAGAAATTTCGTGATGTGGCCCGGCCAGGATGCACCCGGTTACCTGAAACTTCCGGGAAGTATCCAAGAGCGCCTGGATGGCTAAGGCGTCTCCCTGAAGGGGGGGTTGAAGAAGTTGACTTAAACGTAGTCGCAAAAGAGGGTGCTTGGATGGTATTTGTATAGGTGCCAAATCTTGGCAGCCTCAGCACCGCTGTCCCGAAGGGATGGGTGCCGACAAGTTTGCCTTGCTGTCTTGATGGAACTTGTCAACTCACTGTGCGCATAAGATTATTAGAAGTTTTGTGACCTGTATGGCGTTGTATGGTTGTGGAAGACAGCTGAGCTGTGCAAGGGGATCCTTTCAGATTCTTTCTCAGAATATTTCCTGAGCCTGTGCAAGAGTGTGGCCACGCTGTCATTTGACGGCCTCTGCCAGGCCAGTGTAGGCAATTTAGGGTCGAGAATGGCCGCGTGTCATCCGGCGAGTTTCAGTGTGGTTACGTGCTTCCCCGTTCGCACGGCTAGACTGCTTGATGAAAAGAAGATCTTGCACGACTCCTTGAGCGCACTTGAGCGCACCGTGGAATTTTGAGTGCCAGTTCTTCAAATTTACAACAGGCTCGGCACGATCTACTGGCAGCTGCTCAGAGGCTCAGAGCCCTCAACTCCAGATGAGCTCCGAGCAATTATTCCCTGGAGCTAATAATGTTCGGGCGTGGTCACCTTCATCTGTACAGGCACTGCCAACCGATCATGTCGAGCTTGATACTAAGACATGTTCTGTTAGAGTTGCGGGTGATGGCTCCAACCTGCCAGCGCTGCACTGCTGCCCTCGGTGTGCTCTTCGCTCTTTCTCCTGCGCCACATTGCACTTTGGTTGGGTGCCCACGCAACCTTCTGGGCCGTCAACTGTCGCAGCGGCATGTCCGGAAAAGCAGGCCTGAGTCGAAACTTGGCGCGTATGCTTGCGCCAGTGTACTGCCAGCCGAAGGGCCTAGGGGGACTTGGCGCGTTGGCCCGTCGATTCCATCGGTATCAGTGAGGATTTCAGAAGCGTTCAAGCAATGGTGTGATGCTTTGCAGGAGCTGGCGGCACCTGGCAAGCCTTGGACGGGAGATCAGTGATGCCCCGCGCATCGCGTGGTCTTTCTGGGACAAGGGGAAGGATTTCGGGGAAAGCAAAACGAGTGAGGCAGTTAGTTGGTCGACAGAGGTTTCTGGCGTTTGCCAGAGCCGACTAGGACAAGCTGCCAGACTTCCGGCGCCTGTGTATGGAAACCTGGGCCGTGCAAAATCCGCATTGGAAGACGCTCGTCTGCACTCGACAGACTTTTCCCAAGAACTGAAGCATCCGTAGGCCCGACATATCCCGTTGGCATGCATGGATCGGCCTTGGACCAAGGATAGTGGTGCTGGACCAAAGCAATGTCCATGAGTACCTTGAGCCAAAGGAGCTCCCAAGACTCTGGCCAGAGATGTATGTTCCCTGGCAAGCCGATGCAGTGAGGCCCGTCCTTTCAAAATAATGTTGTGACGACGGGGAGTACGAAAGCACCGGGTGTATCGTTAACGTGTACACCTTTGCCTGGCGTTCAGGCTCGCCTTGCTTGTCAAGTACGGCGGCTTGTGGATTGATGCCTCGACCATTTGCTTCCAGCCCTTTGACAAGTGGATGTACAACACCATCTCCTCTGAAAGGGCTGCTGAGGACATCGGCGTCGCCTGTCCATTAGAGCCTGCAAAGGCTCCGCAAAGCGTGGATTGCCTTAAAACTTAGAGTATGCTGTTGCCGAGCTCTAAGGCGTTCTATTTCTCAGCATGGGGGTGTGAGATGCACAAAAGCAAGGACCTCGGGAGGGCTTGAGGGATTTCATGGGCATTCTGTAAGATAGATTGGATGGCAGAAGCTGGGCGCGAACACCAGGAGTTCGTGGAGAACTGGGTCATGGCTGCTCGCCGCCAACATCCCATGCTTGTGGCCTGGAAAGCTTTGTTCAACGGAAACTTGTCTGGATGATTCATGATAGGCCGAGACAGGTTCTGGCACGGGACCAGATGAGCTAGTCAGCACGAGTGCCTGTGCGAAAGCTTTGCGCTGCAAACAGTGGCTAAGATCCAACCGGGCATTGATTTCCTGATGTGGAGCTACAGCATCTGAGGGTATTGGGACAGCAAGACAAGGCAGGGCTATCAGAGTTGTCTTTTTGATTGACTTTTTCGAGGACAAGGGGGGCGAGGGTCACTATTGAACGGTTCACGGAGAAGCGAGAGAGGTCACGATTGAATTGTGCAGTCTTTTTTTTTGGTGGGGGCGTGGGGGGTGGGGGGTGAGTAAGCATTGATTCCATCAATATGACATGTGAGGTATACTTAAGGGTTATGCGGTGATCTTGAGCTCAAAATTGTCTCTCCCGATCGCGTGGTTTGGATAGCTCTTGGGGCTTTAGATTGATCTCTTTACGAACGCATGTTTCCGAGGACGTGCCAGTCAACAAAACGACCGCGCAGGGCAAGCGAAGACGCACCAATAAGCAAAACAACCGCACACTAAGCGAAGGCCCACGAACTAAGCAACACAGCGAAGGCGCACCAAAAGAAGGTCAAATGGAAAAGAAGAAGAGGAAGGGGAGATGGCAGAGGGTAGGAAGAAGAAGAGGAGGAGGCTGGGATCGTCCAGAAAAAACAAGTTGGGGGGGGGAGGAGTGAGCGAGGATGGGGGAGTGAAAGCGTTATGCTTGTCGCATGTCTATGCAGATGTCCAAATCCTGTGGCCAGGGCTGATGCAATGTCCATGTTCCTCGACCCACCAGGGGTCCCGGATCATCCGCTATTCCAGAACGTCGACCTGAGCCATTTGAAGCGCTTCGGGCAGGATCTCCGCAACTATCTCCTTATGCACGCGGCATTCAAGAAGCTCATTGATGCTCGGCTGCATCACAAGACATGCATCAGGGAGCATCACGCGAGATCGAAGCACCCAGGTGGCCGTCCATGACTAGGCTTCAAGCAGGCTCAAAAGCATGAGGACACTCGGACACTCACGAGTATTTTCTCTACTATCAGCTGCGGGTCCCGCCTTCGCATGCTGTGCTTGCGAGCTCCACATCTTCCTGGCATTTCTTAGGATCAATACCCAGAGTTCCGGCGAATCTGGAAAGAGGAGATGGTATTGATCCGGGCTGATGACACGGCTTTTTGGCACATGGAGGCCTTGGGATGCCTTGGCTCTTGGGCTCGAGCTCTCTTGAGTTTCCTTCTCAGGGTCCAGAGATGGTGTTTCCTTTGCCTCTGCTGGAGGAGCCAGATGTCAAGTGGGATCCGCAGGCAGATGCATGCAATAGTTTCAGCACAGCGCTTCAGGGTCGGAACAGTTCTTGCTACAGGCCTTTGCACCATCAAATTGGTCGTCGGTTCTCGTTGGTGTGGGTCCTCGGTCCTCTTTCACATCCGACATGCTTTGTTTAATGGTGTAATATGGTGTACCTGTACCTGTCGAATTGACAAAGTTGTTATCCGAAAGGGTTTCTTGCCATGGCATTGTCATGTCTTGCTGTTCAACTCTCATGGCTCTTGCTCCCCCCTACACACCCTTCATGAAAACGAGCTACTGAAAACCAGGCGGCTCTGCGCAAGTGGCGTGGGCCACTGGATCCACAGTGGCTGGCAGCCTGGACGCAGTGGGACAAATGACAAGGCACTTGCCACGGGTCTAGGAAAACATAGAAGTACCCCTTGGGTTGCAGGAACAGAGGGTGAGGGTCAGATGTGATGCAAGGTGCTGCTTACAAGAATGTGGCTCCGAAGCTCGTGCTCGGACGCGAATTGAGCAAACTATAGCAAACCTTGTGCAAATTAAGTGCCTGCCAGCGAGTGCTGTTGAAACAGCAGGGGGTTCATCTGCGCAAGGCTGTGAGGTGGACCATCAGTTAATAACGAAGTTGTGCTCTGAGCTCGTTGCTTCCAACTAGGGTTCAGAGGTCGGTGAGCTCAAAACAAGGGCTTGGGATCCAACATAGAAGATACATGTCTGATTCAGGACTACGTGGTGACATGCCCAGCCTCCAGTCGGCACTCCGCTCGTGTTAATGTCATGTTGGACTTGTCGAGCAGAGCAAACTCGACAGGCAAAACAAGTTGCTTTGTAGGAAGAGATCGGAGGCCTGTGCCTCTAGGTTTGTGTCCGTTTCACAAAGTTGGGCACCTGAGGTATTGAAGTTCACAAGGGACACGGCAGCTTGGCTGCAGCGAAGCAGATGCGTCCTCGAAGGCCATGGCCCGACTCCCGGTGTATACTTCTTCTGAGGCTACGCTGCTGGATGAGGCCAGGGACCTTTGACTGCCTTTGTTGACCCACTGGCTGATCGTGACTGGAGCCCCGGACACGGAGACTCTTCACTGCCACATGTCCGGCAGGTACCTGGTCAAGCGTGCTTGCAGGCGAGACTGCGAGACAGGAGAAAGCAGAGATCGTATAGCATTGAGAAGCGCGGAATGAGGAGGTAAGGGGTAGGCTGTGCTCGAGACTCCTGAAGAATGCGTGCTGTCCAGGCTGGAACTTGTTTGGGTGAGGCCTTCCGTGCTGCCCTGACCCCACGAACCGATTGAATTCCAGTCGGTGCCTGTGGGCCGATCGTCCAGGGAAAAATAAAGTCTGGCACTAGATCTGCCCGCCCGTTTGTGGACTGTAGTACCTCGAGAGTAGTTTTTCAGCTGCGTGCCAGTTTGTCAGTATGTATGTGATGGGTGGTGTAACCCTCTGCATGACTGCCCCTGATCGGATGTTGATGCTCAAGCGGGCTGTTGCAGAGTCCCATAGGTCCGCTCGTGCCCAGCACATGCTTGCCGCTCAGACTCAAGTCTCCTTACAGAGTTTTCGTTGGCATGCATCATGAGAACTCTTGGAGACCGCTTGCATCAGGTTGGGCACCTCCGAACTGTAGTGCAGCTTCTCACGCTGCGCCGGCTTCAGCCACTTGAGCCCATGAGAGAAGAGGAACAAAAACAGCCCAGGGGCAGATGCAACGCCAGATCTTGACAGGTGGTAGCGCTATTCATGGACATGCTACACAATCAAAGCATACCTGAGGCCGGCACGGAGCAGACACTCGAACATCGAGGCCGCGCGTCCGCAGATAGCTGCAACTTAGATCCAATCGCTTGCAAAGCTGGGATTGGACCCTGACGGTGCTGACTGCATGTGCGACAGACTGCTTCGTATTGGTCCGTGCATGCGCCATAGCTTGGCAAAGATACATTTCTGCTCTTGCCGCCAGTCATGGCAAGGCGTGTGCGCCGAATGAGATCATGGGTGCTCGTGTTTCAGAGCTTTTTGTTCTGCGCGGGTGAGTCATGGAAGCTTCGAGGCATGGGGAGGGGTTGGGCGGAGGGTGAGTGAAGGTGCAGCTCAAACGAGCCCAATGTATGGGAGTTCACTTGACCGAAGTTTGATTGCGAGATATCGACCCATACAGGTGGTGGACCTAACCTGGCCATGCTGCAGCTGGAAGATGCTGCATATCCCTTTGGAAGTGGTGGCCTGTTCAGGAAGAAGAAGAAGGCAGGAGCCCCGCACCCAGAAATTCACAAAGCTTTGCATAAGAACATGGATTTCGAAGCTCAGCGAGATCCCGGTGACACGGATGCTGTGGTGATCGAGCAGACTTTCGACTTGCTGGATACGAATTATGACGACAGCCTCTCTAGAGCAGAGTTCATTGCCGGCGCCATCCGAAACAGTCCTGCAAGCCGCGCATCGCTGGCTGACATTTTCGAAGCCATGGATGGTGACGGGGATGGCAGCATCTCACGCACCGAGTTTGTCACTGCAGCGCGAGGATCTAAAGAGATGCTTGGGCTCTCTCCAGCCTTTCACACCGCGGATGCAGATGGTGACGGCTGGATCTCACAGGACGAGTTCCTGTTCTCGGCTCGTCAGTTCTATCCCCGCGACTGGCAGACCAGTGAAAAGCTAATTCCGCTTTTCCACCTGCTGGATACCGACTCTGACGGACGCCTTTCCCGTATAGAGTTTATCAAGCAGGCAGATGGTGGCCCAGTGCTGTCCGCAAAGAAGCCTCAGGCAAAGCCAAAGGCCGTACCCACAGTACAAAAAGCCACACAGAGCAAGACCACAACTTCATCTCCAGCTGCGAAAAGCGCCATCTCGAAGGAGGAAGTCGACCAGATCAAGGAGGCCCCTAAGAAAGCTTTAGAGAAAGCTGTAGATGAAGCTCAGGGCTGGAAGGAGCTTGCAAAGAGCATAGTGCGTGAGACAGCGGCAGCTGTCCGGGATGCTCTTCGCCAGGAGCTAGGGCGCGAAAGAAAGCCCCTGAATGCACCCGCCAAGGCAGCTCTAGAGGCCGCCAAGGTTGCAGGGCTGCCGAAGGCAGTTGCGGCAACGGCCGCAGCTGAGGTCGCAGCCGAAGCTGCAGCAGAAGAGGAGGAGAGCAGGGGCAGCTCGGCGCGCACAATCGGAGCAGCAGCGGCCACGGCCGCTTTGAAGGCTGCCAAAGCTGCGGGGCTTACAACTGCTGAGGCGGAGGTTCGCTCGGCCAGTGTTGCCAGCGAAACGGCTGCAAAAAAGGCGTTGGTGAGCTCCAAGGAAGTCGAAGAGACGGCAGCTTTTGCAGCCAAGGCTGCCTTTTCGGCTGCAATCGACTCAGGGCTGAGTACCGCCTTGGCCGCACAGGCTGCAGCCGAGGCGGCCGGGCAAGTGATCGCAAAGCATGCCCAGATCTCCAAGAGCTCGGGGACCATGGACAGTACCCAGAAAAAGGAGAGTGCCGCGCAAGCTGCGGAACGAGCGCTGAAGGAGGCCCATGTGGAGCCGAAGCTGGTCGTGGACACGGCGAGCACAGCTGTAGGCACCGCGGCCGCCGAGGAGGTGAGGGAGGCTGGTGGTGGTACCCCAGAGGTAGCTGCAGCGGCAGCGAAGGCCGTGTTCCAGTTTGCCACCGACACAGGAGCAAATCCCAAAGAGGCCGTCAAGAAAAGCGCGATTGCGGCAGGAGAAGCAGCTGTAAAGATTGCTGTTTCTGAAGGAAAGACTAGCAAAGAGGTAATCAGAACCGCGGTTGGTGCAGCCACTGAGGCCTTGGAGAAGCTGGGCAACAACAGTCCCACGCAGCAAGTCGACGCTTCAATGGAAGCTGCAAAGAAAGCCGTGGGCACACAACTCACTCCTAGACAAACTTTGTCTGTAGCAGCCGCTGAGGCCGCGACTGCTGCTGTAGAAGCAGGATCTAAGAAGTCCGTGATTGAAGTAGCGTCATTGGCGGCAAGGTCGACATTGCAAGCAGCGGCCAAGATGGGCCTGACAGCGACTGAAGCCTCTTTACCAATTGCCAAGGCAGCAGGAGAGGCAGCAGTTCGGTCCGGGGATCTACGCTTCATGAGCACTGACGAGATTGTTTCTGCAGCAGATGCCGCCGTGCGGCAGCTCTTCCAAGAAGAGTCAACCCCTGAGAAGCAGTCAATTGCTGCGTTGGCAGCGGGCATGGCAGCGGCCAACAGTGCCAGAGACAGTGCGAAGAGGCATGAGCTCTCTGCACAAGCAGCGGCGCATGCTCAGAAGGCTGCTTTGAAGGCAAGATTGGGCAATGTCCGAGCTGGTGTAGCCGCTGCCACTGTGGCCGCTGCAGCGCTGGTGGATTCTGCTGGCGAGCCACAGGAAGAACAGGAACAGGAAGAAGAGGCGACAAAGGCAGCTCTGGCTGCCGCAGAGGCGGCCGGCATGACATCGTTGCAGGCAGTTGAGGCATCAAAGGCCGCTGTGGCCGAAGCCATTAGCTTTGCAATCCCTGTTGACGTGTTAGCTAAAGCTGGCAAGGCAGCAAAGAATGCTGCGGAGCAAAAGCACTCACAGAAAGATTCCTTTGATGAAGCTGTGACTGTTGCAAAGCTGGCTGGTAAGGCTGCAAGACTGGCAGGCATGAGTTTGCAACAGGTCGCTGTGGTGGTTGGGTCCAAGGCTGCCACCGCAATCTTCAGCTTTGCTAGCATCGATGCGCCAGCAGTTCTCACGCAGAAGGCTGTCAAAGCTGCTCTCCGGGCATCTTTGGCTTTATCCCTAACGCCTGAACAGGTGGGTTCAGCTGCTGTCTATGCAGCTGCTGGCGCTGCAGCCAAATCTCAGAAGGTGTTCTTCCTTAACACGCAGGAGGCTGCCGAGCTGGCTGCCAAGGCATTGAAAACGGTCATGGAGGCTGCAGAGAAAGAGCCAGAAAAGGATGAAAAAGACCAGCTGCTCCTCCTCGACACCGAAAACGTGCCGGAAGGGGTGGCAGCTGTGCCGAGCCTCGCGGAGCTAGTGAAGGGCTTGTCCGGGGAGGTGAGGAAGGTTCTGTCGGCCACGGCGGCGGGGAACGCGGCGGAGCAGATCGCCCAAAGCGCCGGCCTCGACCAGCCACAAGTGGAGCGGGCGGCCGCCACGGCAACGCAGCAAGTGGCCCTGTCCCTGAATCTGCCACCCCCGAAGGCTGGGAAACTAAGCAACATTTTTCCAGTAGTTTTGCTAGTGAAATGCAATTTCGTTGCGCACGGGTTTTGTGCCCTGATTCTGCCATGCAATCGCATCTTCTTCTTTAGGGCATCCTGCCTGGCATCTGGTACCCGTCAATTGCCCAGACTCTCAGGCAGCCAATCTTGCTGCTGTTGCTGCAGGGTCCGCTGCTGGAAGGGCAGCTGCAGTGCAAGGATTGGAGGAGAAGCAAGTTGCTGTGGTGGCCGCTGAGGCCACAGCTCCTCGACAGCAAAGAAGGCAACACTTCCCCTTCCCCCCATATCTCTGTCAGATTGCATGTGGATTCAGTATTTCTGCTCTACTGAGATCTGTTCCGGTATACAACTAGTATATCGCAATATCTCTGGGCCAATACAAATCAAACAGCACAGACTCCAGAATATCATTGTTGTTTAAAGAAGCAAATCCTACTAGACATGTTAGGACCCTGATGTTCTTATATGAACATTTAGTTTTCTTATAAGCCACCCATTATATGTACATAATATATATATATATATACGTATATATATATATATATCAAATATATATATATATATATATACGTGTATATATATATAGAAGCTCCTGCCGAAGAGTTAAACTTTCAGAATCTTGCCAATTCCCGGATAGACCTCAGCCCCCTCTCCTCCTCGGCTTCTGGTAGTCCCTTGCCGCCTGCCCATCTGGCCCACTCCGCCACTTTTCGACCCTGCTTCTTCCACCCCCCTCCCCCCTCCGCCTTGCCCGAACCGCCACCCGCCTTATCCGTCGCCTCCCTCACCCTGTGCCTACTTCGTATTTGATTTCCTTTTTGTGTCTTCGCATGAGCCCCCCAAAGGGCTGGGTAACTTGTAATGCTTGAATCTGAAGCGTCACAACAGTAACTTCATACGTTCGTGCTCTGTGCGTATCCTCTCAGCTCGTCACAAGGTGCAGGCAGCCAAGTCTGCTGGGCTTCCTGCCCAACAGGCCAAGGAGATAGCCGCCGCTACCGCTGCTGCTGCTGTGGCGGAAGGTGCTGCGCATGCCAGCGTGATTGAGACCAGCTGCTGGGACAGCATGGAGACGATAATACATCCGGGATCCTCCGGGACTCTGGGCAACTTCAGGCTCGGAAGTAGGCCACCTGTCACGCAGCGGGGTCCGGCAAGCCTGCCGATTGCTGAGGTCAGGAAGAGATCACAAGGTACGACAGTGCAGGGTGGGTTGAGTCATATGTTCACCTCCGCCTCGTGAGCCTTCTGCAGCCAGTGACATGGACAGTTCGATGCAGCAGGACAAAGCCCTCATCGAAGAGCCACGATGACTTCAGCCACTTGCACTAGCTTGCACTTTGTTCCACCAAGTTCGGGTGTTGTGTTTTCTCAGGAACACCATATGACAGCGAATGATGGCAATGATAGCAGACAAATGCATCAACTGTCAAGGCCGACTGGACAGAAACGGCGACGGACGGCTCAGTGCAGATGAGCTGAAGAGCTGGAAGCCGGTGGATGACTTCACAATGCCCTGCGGCTACAGTGTACAAGTGCTGGAGACCTTAGGGCCCAGAATGGCCTAGAGCCATACAGGTTCAGATAGGTTTAGAGTAGGCAGATCATCGTCCCGACCTCTGGTGCAAGGCTAGAGCGGAATGGAGACGGCGAGCTCTCCATGAAGGAGTTTCAGAAGTGGAACCCGCAGTTCGCGAATGTCTTGACAGCGAAGAAAGCTTCTGCTCTGAGCTTCTTGGCAGCCTTGCGACGATGGGCACCCTGATCAGCCAAGACTTGCAAAATGGCCTGGCCATCGTTTGGATGTTGGGCTCACGTGCTCAGGTCTGTCTCATATTGCACAGCCAGCGGCCTTCGACAAGTTTGATGCGCGCGGCACCGAGAGATTGCAAGTACTCGTGGAGAACTTGACGTGCTGATGGACTGGAGCTCAGGTTAGATATGAACCACGATGGCAAAATCAGCTCGGAGCTTGCAGGGACCGCTTGCCTTTTCTTTCTTGCCATGCCAATTTTTAGCAAGTCTTCATGGTGCTTCTCGCAAAGGTCCTGATGAGCTCAAGTCCTGGAAGCGACGTGACGCTTTCAGCGTCCTCGATGTGTTGCTCGTCTGCAAGATGTACGTAGATGTCAGGTTGCGGCAGAACTGGCTGATGAGGAACCACGACGGACACATCTCGCCAGACGAGCTGCGCCTGTGGCACGTGGGCACAGGCCCAGGTGCGCTGTATGAAAGGTCGGGTGCTCTGAACTCGCATGAAAACATGGGCATTTAGGTGACAAGGCGGCCGATGGCGCCAATGGCATGCAGAGAGTGGAGACCATGCAGCGACCCAAGCATGACATCGCTTGAATTTGCAGCTGACTCTGGCAAGTTAATAATAAGGCTTGCTAACGCGCTGCAATCGACATTGGTGTGAGCTTGCAGAAAGCCCGGACAGTTGAGGGACAACAGAAGCTGTCAACAAAGTTGCTACCTTGCAACAAATACAGGCGGGAGGCTGCGTATCTACATCTTATACTCACCGGTTCAAGTACTAGAGTCTCCTTAAATTCTTCTTCCTTCGCTTATAATTACCCTACAAGTTACAAGTCGCTGGGGGAATCATTTCCTGGGGCGATATGATCATTGGAATCAGGTCCTGCCAAGTGCCCAGGAATCAGCATTCCATGAATATTGCGAGCGCCATGAAGTTCCCGTTGCAAATCGAATTCCAATGTAGTCAAACAATCCCAGCATGAATCCACGAAATAAATAGATAGATAAATACACATGTATATATATATATATATATGCTACCCCCCCCTCCAGAACCCACCGTAAGCACAGTGTAAGGGGGCGGGGTGTTTCCCCGAGGGCTGCGATATAATAAGTGCCATATTTGGCAGGCCACCCCTTGTAATCCATGCGTAAGGGCAGTGTGAGGAATATTTTTTGGGGCGCACGCAGCGGACATTCACCAAGCTGTGTCCTAAATAATTTGAACACCAAAGCCGTTTGTACGCAAAGTTGTTCCGCGAGCTGACAAACAAGCCCTTGGCTGAAACCTTCAAGAGTTCCACTAAATATTAAAGAGCTTCCC